>JAQFJA010000007.1:3554268-3565567 GCA_029874485.1 Naso brachycentron
TTAATTTATCAGCTGATGTGCACATTAAAACATCAATAACTATAATTTAAAAATATAGTATACATCATTCTGAAATGGGTCATTGCACAAAATAAATACTTTTACTTTTACTATTTAAGTGCATGTTAATCTTAAAACGTTTGTCAAACATTAAAAAAATCCATAAAAGGAAAAAAGATTTTAGAAGGAAAATCTAACCGTATAACATAAGAGTAGTTCAGAAGCCATCTTCATCTCTTTCAGGTTCTGCAATCAAGATGTGTGTGCATCCACAATGTTTGCTAACATATAACTGGTCTGTAAGCTGCTGCTGCTGTTTCTAAGCTGTGTGTCCTTGTTGAGGATCTAACCTTTACCTTCCGTCCACAGTGTAAAGATTTCTTCAAAGCTGGCCGGGGGATTTATGAGGACTTGTGCCGCAGGCTGCCTTTCTACCCCTCTGACTTCACAGATGGTAGGCTGGACCTGGACTTGTACTGAAAGTGAATCATCTTCCCTATAACGCCGCGCTGGGGTGCAGCTCCTCGTTTGTCTGTCACCTTTTGCCTCAGATACATCTGTGCTGCATCTGTGTCACGTCCAGGATTGTCTCCTGCTTAAACGACTGTCTCAGATGTCTTACTGTTCTCATACGTCCCTGTTTGGCCAAAATGATTGCAATTTCCCAAACCATCAGACAAGCACATTGTCGTATACATGCTCCATTGCATTCTCAGCATACTACATGTTTTATTGACTCATGAAAAGGTTTCTCTCACTGGTCAAACAAATATACACATGCTGCTTGACCACATGAATCAGAAGAAAAACTGGCTTTTATTTCTGCTTGTGACCATCAGGAAATTATTGAGTTCTAGTTTTAAAGGGAGTGAAACTATCTCATTAAACCAGCTGACTTTACTCATTTGACCTTGATTGTAAAATAGTCGAGCAGAGTAAAGTACATTTAAGGTGAACAGAGTTTTCTCCTCCTCGGCTGCTCCCTCGCAGTCCTTCCTCCTTTCATAATATCCAAACACGTTCATTGGGCCATAACAGAATCAAGATATTTCTGTCTTGTGAGTGTCATCAGATAATGATCATCTGATGAAGGTCACAGGACCAAAATCGTTGTGATCACATTAGAGCCCAATTAAAGTGTTTTATTCCAAAATGAGTTATCCATCATTTGGATAAAAGCGATAACTGTTCCTACAAAAAGATTGATGGCACAAACTGAAACAAATTAGTTGTATTTAAAGAAGGGCAGCAGGTAGCGTGAGGCCCTGTGGAATAGTTTTACTGTAGGAAGTGCGTGTTCGGTATTGTCGAGGCACTGAATGATGAACAGTGTTAATGTTTCTGTCGTTTCTAAATTAAAGCGCTGAGCCTCCTCTGCTCCATTATGAGAGGAATATGACTCATGTGTTTGCGTTTGTCTCCCCTCAGGTATAGTTGGCAGTAATAAAACCCTGCTGAAGTACATGACCACGGCCATCTTCCTCTACATCGCCATCCTCCTCCCCGCCATCGCTTTCGGTTCCCTCAATGATGAGAGCACACGTGGCGAGATCGGTATGAGCTCAAGATTTAATGTTGACTCATGAACATTACTGTCATTGAGTTTGAACAGTTGAACTATTGAATACAGATCAAAGACTGTGCACATAGAGTTGTAAAGGAGATAAACTACTAAAAAACTGCTTAGAACTGAGATCACAGTTCTCTTCTCTTTAAAAGTATTTTACAAGAAATTCAGGGATATTTCTTTATTTATCACATACTTGTCTGTCTGTGGATGTGTCACAACTTGATTATGCTGAATGCACCTTCCAAATTCTTCACTCAGGGCTTCATTTTCAGGGCTAGGGCTACGATCATTTTGCCCCTTATCGTTACACATCTGGATAAAATCTAAAGAAATACAGACTGGAGTGGTAATAGTGTTCAGTGGTGTTCTTCACTTCCTGCCCCTATCTGACTTTTGCACGTCTTCGGGATCACGTGACTGCAACCTGCCTATTGCCAATTCTTGGCATTATAGTCATCGCCATCTTGTTTATTTTTTTTGTTGTTGTTTTTTTTAACCAGAACTGACCATGTATGGATGAGAGGGCAGAGCTGAGGAGGATACATGTTGCTTCCAATGACTGTTAAATACATTTAAATATGCATGACTTTAAGCCTTAATGTAATTTAAACCAGTGAGTTCTGTAAAAATTCACCCTGTAAGTGTCATGCTTTATTAACAGGAAGAATAACTGTGGGGACCAAAATGTTTTGTATCGCGCTGTAAACATGTTTATTTCTGCTGTAAAGAATCCACATTTTAACAGAGTTTTGTTGAGCTTGACTGAAACACGCCTCAAGTGGCCACACGAGGAATTGCAGTTTTAGTGCTTTAGCACCGTGTTGGTTTGAGGTTGCTGCATGGTTGGCAAACACTTGCCTGCCATCACATCCAGCACTCACGGTGACACGGGTCTGGTCCCAAACTGCTGCTGAGGAAAATATCTGACTCTCCAGTCAGAAGATGTCCCACTTTTTTTCCTCAGCTATTAGAAACATGGTTAATGAGACTGCTGAGACTGCCAGCAGCAAAAAAAGCTAGATAACTTAATACATCACTCTTCAAAACAAAATGCACAAAATGCCCTACAGAGAAAAGTAACGGCTGACAGAAAACATAATAAAACAAGGAGAAATAATTGTGTAATCCAACAAAGTTAATTAAATCAAGAAAAACTCAAAGAAAACAAAAATTATTTAAGATATTTTTGAGATGTGCGTTAATTTGGCTATTTTAAGATCAGTTGCAAAATATGCAGCCAAACCAACACCCTTCAAATTAAGATAGAGAAACTGCTTTCATAGCAAACATGCTCATGTAATTTAGTTCAAGGAAAGTGTAAAATAAAAATGTTTTCTATCATATTAACTTCCTCTGTTTGAAAAATAAATTGAAAATGTGCTTCAGTGTCTGATTAGCTGTGCAGACGAACCTCGCAGACATTCATGCACATTAATTAGCGCACGTTATTACTTCCTCCTGACTTCTCTCTGTGTGTGTCCTCTCCGTCCAGATGTTCGTAAGACCATCATCGGCCAAAGCATCGGCGGGGTCATCTACTCGTTGTTCGCCGGCTCTCCTCTAGTCATCCCTCTAACCACAGCTCCCCTTGCCATCTTCATCAGCGGTAGGTTTCCCCTCCTTCACTCGGCTCAGCTCAGCCAAAATGCACTTATGTTTTCACAGTTCCTGCCGACGGCTGATTTTTGAGAAAGAGGCTGGGGTGGGTGGAGTGCTAAGGAGATTAGGTCAAAAATCAAGAGAAGGAGGCACCCGACCATGTAGAACAGCACCTAGAAACTCTTGCATCCTCATCTGCTCCCTCTTTTACCAGAAAACACCTCTGTTTGAGCAATTTAGCTGTTTGTTCACACATATGCCCCAAATGGGTGTTCCTGGTGCAGTCGAGCAAAAAGCACATCTCCCCAAAAACTTGTCTTTGCAGGATTGAAGAAAATAACTTCTTTTTTTTTTCCCCTCTCTCTCACTGATGTTATGTAACGGTTGCTTTCAGGGGGAACTTGCTCATCACACACACGAACATGTAAACTTTCTATTCAGTTCAGAGAGACAACAGCATGTAAACTGTTATTTGATTTTTACCCGACAGCCGTGTTTTGTTGGTCAGAATTTAAACCATCGTGACGTCTGGAAGCTGCAGACTCGGGCAGCAATGAGACGAAGCTGCGACTCTGATGCCAAGATGGAGTTTTGAAATCAAAGCAGTGTGTTGGGTTTGTGGTGTGATGATCTTTGAAGTAAATGGGTTAGAATTGTGCTCAGCACGTTCTCATGGGGATAATTACACTACATTTCCAGCAGCTTGTCTGAGTGAAACAATGGCTTGTTTGTGAAGTTGTAACTCATCTGTGCACAAATCTGCTCAAGATTACAATGAATTGTTCTGGTTTTTCTGAACCCATTACAATTCCTTTGCCCTTTTATGTCTGGATGTAATGTGTTTGTTTTTCCCTTTTTTTTTGTTTGTGCCTATGTGTGTGTCCGTGTGTGTGTTTGGACCCGATTTCTGCAAAAGTTGATGTAGAAATCTCACATTTCCCTCAAAGGTCTTCCTCAGTTTTTGGCTAATATCAGCAGCAGAACTCGCCTTTCTTTCACACACAGTCTGGATCACTCTTTCATGCCTTTCACAAACAGCTGCAGGGCAGAACTGTTAACTCCTGCCATGTTTCTTTTCTTTTCTAACTTGCCCTCGTTCACTTACAATCAGCCCTTGTTGTAACGAAACACCATACGTCACCTTAGGAGCCACTTGAAGTGCCGGGGGTTCAGAGCACGAGGGATATAATAATAACTGATGGCTTTTATACAGAGCTTTTCAAGATACCCAGAGGGCTTTGCAGTGAAGGGGTGATCTAACTAGCCACAACCAATATGTAGCACCAAAGATAGTCAATTATTAACATGAGATCCTTCACTCTACACTGTGCCAATGGTGTGAAATGGTATATACACTTCCTGTCCCCTAAGTGGGTGGAGTCACGTCTCCCATGAAGACAGTTAGGAACCACCAACCCTCCGCCTCGTCCATGTTATAACGTCGTGTGAATGGTTTAAAGCAGATGGATTTTGTGTCGCATGATATTTGTTTGATGTAAGATTTACCTTTTAATTCATGGTTTCACCTATAAGACTATTTAAATGTCCGTTGTGAAACAAGGCGGGAAGCATCGGTTTCCAAATCTCACCAGAGTGTGTTGCTGAGACAGAGACAGGTCTCAAACAAAGTTAATCTTCTCCTTAAGTGTAATCTTTTTAAAATGCAAGCTTCTCCTTGGCTGTGTAAACTGGCAAAAGCCTGTGACAGCAGTGACTATGCTAATGCCAATGCTAGCACAAGTCAACACATTCCTCAGTAGCCACTACCAAACTCAGATTAAACACTCCACAGTGCGCCCAAAGCAGGTCGAATGTGACGACTGCCTGTTGAGGCAAATTTGAATGTTCAGAGAATTATTTTAGAAGTCAAACTATGGCTGAATTTCCTTAATTTGTGGCTCTGGTTACGATAAAGATACACATAGTAGCAACAGGAAGTAAATAACTTCAGCAGCTCCGCTAGTATGTGATTACAAAGTTACACTGCCAACTACAGACCTGGCATGCCTACTACAGTGCTTTCGGCTGTTCATGTAAACGCAGATTTTTTAAAAATCTTTTGTTTTAACAAATTTTTTAAAAACACAAAGGAAAGACTTTTTAGTGTGTAGTAGGGCTGCTCTCATCTTGTGGCCTTAGTTTTGTGGTCTTAGGATGGAGGTCTCCCATCCTAGTACTAAGGGCGCACTCACACTTGGCCCAGTTGTCCCGTACCGTGACAAAGCACGAATGTCCCCCCTCCCCTCTCCCCCACTGACCCGCACCCACATTGCTCCAGTTCAACTGCGCCTAGGTGCATTGCATTTACTTCATATAACCTGCCAAACCACAAGAAGGAGACTACACTTCATACAAGTGCTTGCAATATGTCATCAGTTGGTCAGTTTGTTTGGAACAGAACACAAAATCACGATGCATCCTGGTTTATACGTGCATCACAAGTGACCATCAGATGTTATTTGCTGCCTTGGAGGGTCAAGCTCTCAGAATTCCCTTGAGTTTTATGGAGAAGTGGGACAGCTCTTAATATGGCGATGGGAAGTGAGCGAGGGCATGTTTTGAGAAAAAAGAATCATCCATGCAGAGTCAGTCAAAGTATGTAAACCAACTATGATGCAAGCCCGAGTGACGCGAGAGGTCAAGAAATGGTCAGACCACTCGGAGTCCTCTCTGCAGCCTGCAATACATGCATAGTCTGGAGCACTTTAAAGGACATTGCACTGTCCGCCCGATATGCGATTTATGGAGCCGATTCCGATATTAGGGGGCCACAAAATTCTGCTATCTGATATATCGACTGATATTTTACTCATACAATAACAGCTGAATGTGGTTATCAAATCCTTGTGACAAAGACATGTCATGAAGGAAGGATACTTACATTTAACAAACTTTATTCCAAACATGAATAGTCAACACTTACTAGTTATTAAATAACAGACTGCCCTCTGCTGGACAAACTACGTAATTACACAATTTTAAATCACCAGTCCAAGCAGTTTCTCAGGCCTTAACAGTTTATATCTGTGGCTGATATATCAGTCGGGCTCTAGCGATGATATCCAGGGATTCACATAGTCTGCAATGGCTTTCATGTGTAAAGTGTGAATGTGATGACTGCAGCAACTGTGCACTTAAATGATCCATAACCGGAAACCGTGGATCACCAGAACCATCCGGGCGAGTTAAGGCTGCCATCAGGAAACGTGGACAGTTATGAAGCAACAGTAGCGTCCATCTTAGAAAGATCAGTAAAGTCAAGTCAGTTTTTCAAAAGTGACTGAGTTTTGATTGAACCTGAAAAACAAAGAATTTTCTCTCATTATTTCTGTATTCTAAAAGCGCAGCCTGTGTGTTTGCTGTGGGGGGGCGACATTTTTCTGCTGTCTCATTTTCATCAACAGAAGAAGCAACAGTAGTCATCAAGAGTTTAAATAAAAGGCTGAGGATTGTCTCAGGTGTTTTGTGATCTATGTTCATTTTTCAGTGTATGTGTGTTTGTGTGTTTCCCTTTCAACCTCCCAGTGATTCGAGGAATCTGTGACGACTACGACCTGGACTTCCCGGCCTTCTACGCCTGCATCGGTCTGTGGAACTGCCTCTTCCTCATCCTAGGAGGGATCTTCAATGTCAGCCTGCTCATGAAGCTCTTCAAAAGGTATTTCCTGTTACACTTTGACTGTTTCATTTCACTAAGGTCCAGTTTATTGAAGCAATTCTGACATTTTACTTAATATTTTAGTGCGTTTCCTTGTCCTTTATGCTGAAAAATGTTTTGGAAAAAGTCTTTGTTTTGTACAAAAAACACTTTTTTTAATGAGCCTCCTGACAAAAGCCCCAGATCGGGCCAAAATCGGCAGTGGCTCAGTGGTCATATGTCGGTGCTGGAGCAGTATGTGTGAACTGCTCAAAGACGTGAGATGAGGTGCTCCCCAACGTCCCAGACGTCGGCCAGATATCTGGCATGCTAGATAGCTAGCCAACGTCGGGGACTCTGGAGAAGAGCAACAGCCAATGAGAGTACAGTACTCCTTGGAAAAGTCTTGTAGTGTGAACCCCCCTGTCGCTGCCCAGTCGTGTAGTGTGAACCACATAAGGACTCTAAAACTCCCAACACAGGACAATTAGTTGTGTATAGTTGTGTAGTGTGAACGGCAAAATGATCTGACGACTTTGAAAGTCGTGTAATGTGAACTAGGCTTAAGCTGAGAGCAGATAGTGTCTTGTCTAGGGACACCAGGGCCTCTGCCCGGGGGAACTGCAAGGTGCCCGTTAGGTGTACCACCTTTGGACAGGCCATGTTGTCTGTTACTCACAGTAAATATTGGAACGGCCTACCACTTGTTGTTAGGGAATGTCCCACATATCATGCTTTCAAAACCAACTTGAAGGGATGGCTTAAGGCAAATTAGATATGTAGTCATAACTAACCTGCTTGTAGCCTCCATCCTGCCGTTCCTATTGTTTCCTCACTTTATGTGTGCTGTCCAACCAGACCTACGACCATATATAATCACCACTTTACCACAACAATCAGATATGTGAACATCATTTTAATCATGTTAAAATGGGCAATTGTGCAAATACTATGAGAAATGTGTGATCTATAATATATCACGGGTATACGTGCAATCACCATGGGCACAAAGCACTTTATAATCTATAATATATCTTGGGTTTTATGTGCAATCACCATGGGTAATGTGCAATTAACAACAGCACAAAGCACTTTACATATATGTGCAATCAGTACCATGGACCCGGCACTTTAGAATAATTTCTATAATATTTAACATTGCAACTTTATCTTCCCGTGTACTGTGATGGTCACTTGGTCTCACTTATTCAAACGTTTGTTAATTATTATGCCTTTTCTTTTACTTTACTTGAGTATGTGTTGTGTTTAGTATTACTTTTGTACTGTGTTCTGTGTTCTCTTTTATTAAGGTGTGTCTCTCTGTTTCTGTTATGTGACATCAACCTGCCAAGGGACTATGCACTGTCCCTTTTAAATAAATAAGTAAAAACATAAATACACATGCAAACTGCAATATAACGCATCACTGTATTTGTTTCAGGTTAATGTTGGTTTGGTATTTTTACATTTAGTTAAAGAACAAACTCTGGTTAGATTGGGGACTGTTTTCTGCCTGCAGGCCTGATTCTAGTTTGTGGTTGAAGGTTAGCGTTTTTTCTGTTGGCATCAATTATTGACTACAGGATCAATTCTTTTCTGAAAAGTAAACACAGTAGTATGAATGGAATATTAGAGGCTGCTCTCCAATTTAAATGAGTTTTGTACACTTTTTTTCATGCACAATAATACAACAACATCTGTAATGTTTTTGTGTTTTTGCAGGTCGACAGAGGAAGTCATTGCTCTGTTCATCTCCACCGCATTTGTGGTCGATGCAGTCAAAGGCACAGTGAAAAGTGAGCAGATGTCTCTTTTCTTGTTTACATCGCTGTTTTCACAGAGACTCATTGCTTTACTGAGGCCTCTTCCTGTCTAAATTACTGTTTTTTGACTGTGCAGATCAGAAGCTTGTTGTCTGATTGAAGCAGTCAGTTACACAGCAACAAGACGTCTTCACATCCCCCTAAAGGATCCAAATGTTCGGTGTATTAAAGCTGAATTTTTATGTTATAATTTAAGTGTGCAGCTCACAAATGAGTATGGCTGTCGTCCATTAGTGAATCCTTGGTTGGCTCAATGAAGACCTCTTTAACAACTCATTTAGACCATTTAATTAAAAAGCATCAAGTAATTTTTCAGAATTTTTGTCCCTCTGCAGATAAATGCAGTCACTTATGCAGTCTGCTTATTAAAGAATAAGCTATTTTTTAATATTATTTGCGTTGCCTGATAATATTGTCACTAAACTTTTAGCTAATTTCCTGAAAATGAAACTTTCAGACAACCAAGACCCAAACGATTGCTTAGCTAAATAATCAAATAACAGAAGTCCTGCCTAATTAAATCCACTGCCAGTCAAACCCTTCATCAGTGACCATTTTGTCTGGACAATTGCAAAGAAACAGAGGCTGCTGGATAGTGTAGTGTTGGGAGGACAGGAAAAACACATCAGTCCCTCCGTCCCGGTGGGTCAGCAGACTTAAGAGGCTGAGCGAGATACTGTGTAAATCAGTCTGGAGTTTGAGCCCTGCCTGCAGCTATATATCACCAGCCCTGCCTTCACCACACCCCATCTTAGTATATCATAAATATTCTACACAATTCAATATCCAAAGAACGAGGTGACGATAGCAGAATGTAATTTATTTTGAATGCGATGCTGTCCTGTTTTGGGGATTGCCGGTGCAGTAGTTCAATTTTCAGAAACCATTTGTAAAATACGCTCCGAGCTCATATGCCATTACCATAACATTAACCTGTGCCATTTTGTTGACACTTTGCATACAAAATGTTTTGCAGTAACATGAATGAATACACCTGGGTGTGTTCCTGTCTCCTGTGCAACTTTGCTTGCCACATAACTTTCTCTGGGATTGATGAAAAGGCCTGCAGAACGAGCAGGACGCAGTGTGTGTCACTTTCCAACAAAAGTGATAATACAAGTTATTTCTACTTTTGTGGCTCTCTTATACAAACACAAGGCTAAGTCATTCTTATTAAAATAGTTGTAAAAGCATTACTCTGTTTAACATGCTAACCTTTCACACATGATGCACACTGAAGGACAAGAACACATTATGAGTGTCAGGACTGATTGCAGCACAGAGAAAACTCATCCACTGTGTGGTGTTTAAGGATTTTAATCATTTCTCCTTTGATCCTATTGCTGCTCATTTTCATTTAGATGATTTAAAACATATTAAATAATTGCTGTGAGTGAGCCAGTGGTAAGAAAAGTAGCACTATTAGCCGTGAGTGATTTTTATTTTATGATTCGGTTGATCAGGTTTCGGGGCAAAATCACAGCTGAGTTGAAGTTTATTTTACTTTTATCAGTTTCTCCCTGCAGACTTTTACTGTCTTTCTCGCCATCTTTAATCCATATTTTAAATTTATTGTTTGTATATATTTTTATTTTTATTTTAACTGCTTATTAGCTCTAAACAAACGTAGTGTAGTTTTGCAGGTGTGTGTTCTGAGTGTGGGACACAATTTTAGTGTGTTAGTATGCAAGACATTTCACTCAAGACCACAAACAACCTGAATGTGGCACTAGAGGAAAAGTCATCGTGTCAAAAAACATGCAGCATGTATGTCTGCACAGTTTCATGGCACTCTGTCCAATCTTTTTTGACATTTTTGACCGATGTTATATTGACTAGAGTCAACCAGCAAGAGTCTGGTGATATGATACGTGTCACAATACAGAAGTTAAATAAAATATATTACAAGATAGTAAGCAAGGCGATATATTGTGAATTATTTTTTTAATCTTATTTGAGGAAAACTGTCAGTATAAAGAACAAACCACAATAAAATCTGAGGAAAAAAAGTATTTTTTTGTGCAATCGGAATATCATAGCAATAGTTTTTGTGCAGAAAACGTCAGGGCTAAAAAAAAAAAAACTGACTGAACAACTCCCACGAATCTTTGCATAAAAATAATTAATTTAAAATTGATATAGTGTTTTTGAGAATGGATAGGATTTTGCAAAACATAATACTGTGATATTGATGTGAATTGATATTTTCTTACACCTCCACTGCATGCCATGCATAAACAGTGAAAGAAATTTTCTTGACATTTTGAGAAATATTTGCTTTCTTACAAAGAATTACACGAAAAATTTAGAACCACTGTTATGCCTACAGTCCAATTATATTTTATTATCCAGTTCATTAACTGGAAAATAAACGGTAATTGGAATCTTCTTGTCAGTTTTTTATATACTGTTTTGAAACCTCGCCATCTCGATTTTTTGGAAGAGACCATTGTTTGACAAGAGGGTGGAGCTAGAGAGGACACACATTGCTGCGAATGCCTGTGTGATGCCTTTTAGACTTCTGATATTTCTGTTCTTTAATATATCTGAGTCATACACGTCTGATACTAAGAGGATATATCTCTGTATGTTAGGTTTGTAAGTGTAAGTGACAGAACTTTGTGAAGTCAACATTCATCTGTTAACACCATCAAGAAAAACTGGGTCAAA
>JAQFJA010000007.1:3571493-3593190 GCA_029874485.1 Naso brachycentron
ATATGAGTGCAGTGTGCACGGTGGTGTCTCGTAAGGACCCGACTAATGTACCACAGGTCTTGGATTGGTTTTCTGAGAGTGTTTAGAGGCGCAATACGGTTAAAAAGGTTGCCCCCCTAGTTAGCGTTCTAGCTATCCCGAAGCTCCGGTAGCCAAGGGATAACTCCGGTTTGGTCGCATCATTTTTAGCCTCTTTTTTTGCACCCCCAACACTGGGTGACCCTCAGGAAAATGAGAAACGGGTCAAAAATGACCGAAGTTCTCCTTTAAGGCCAGAAAAAATGCTTGGACTAGTGATTTAAAATAGTGTTATTACATAGTTTGTCCAGCAGAGGGCAGTTTCTTATTTAAAGTGGTAATCTTGAAACCTTTCATTTAGATAAATGTCTGTTAAGTATCTATTACAGTGAAGTCAAACAATGATTGAGTCTTTGGTTCACTGGTGAAAGCTCTCGTATTTGCAGTGTTGCCAAGTTCTGCAGTCTGTCTGTGGCAAAGTTCTGTCACTAAATCAGTAGCCGTGCACAGTCACACCGGTTCCTAACTCGACACGACGCAAGTAAATAAGCAAAAAGCTAATTGTTTTGACAGCTGCAGTGACGTGTCGCTTGTTTGAAAAATCGCTTGCCTTGGCTCTATTTTCACACTTGGTTTGCCTCCAGCCTATTTTAAATTGGTCAAAATAGATATGAACACCCTTCCATCTCTACCCCCCACCTGTCAGCTCTGTGTCAACCGTTCCTTCCTCTACGACGTCGCTCGTAGTCAGTCAGGAGAATGTATTGCACTCCATCTGGTAGTGGTCGATCACTTCTAGACAGGAATCCGTGTTAGTGACGCCTTTTACGTCAATTGGCATGGGTTGGTCTTCTCAGGGAGTAGGTGGAGCTAACGCCACAGGCTCGCTCTCAGTTGTGTCTGACTGGTGTAGGTACTTTTCATTTCCTTTGAGTCCAAATGGCGGATCAACACATGAAGAAAATACAGCATCCAGATGACAACAGTTCAAATATAAGAACAGGTCCAAAGAAAACGAAAAGTCTATGTTCTACTGACATCATAGAGTCAACAATGTTTGGTTTCTACATGAACTCTGGGAGATGAAGTCTAAAATCGTGCCTGCAATTACAGCTTATCACCAAAGGTGCCACTAGAAACAATGTGACTCAAATCTTAGAGATTACCATTTTAATTTTTTTGCTCCCTAATATTGGCATCTCCACTGGCCCCAAAAATACCGTGTCAGTCGGCTTCTAACTTGGATCGGTTGCAGGTTGATATCCAGACTTTGGCAGTTTGCTGGTTTCCACGTTTTGCTCAAAGACACATCAGCAGCACTACTGGTGATGAGGATGTGTCAGCATCTCTGCAGAACATTTGCTGTAGACACCAGCCTACCTTCGCACAGACTCTCACAGTTTTAGGTTAAACTTCCCTCAAAGACACACACACACACACACACACACACACCCCTCAGAGCCGGCTGCAGAGGCAGGAAGATGCACAGCAGTGATCCCTCACTAACATGAACACTCAAATGTTGTGTGGCGTCATAAAGGTCGCAGTCATCCTTTTATGTGAAGTTACTGCAAGGTCCCGCTCGGCTGATGGTGTCATCGCCGGTGACATATTGATTCACGTTTTGCTTCGAATGAAAACATGAGGGAATGTACGGCACGTATGTGGATCCTGTGTTCATGTTGAATGAGGTGAAAGTGAGTGTATGCAGGTTGTGTTGAAGGGCGCTGCTAACCTTAGGAGAACCGTGCCCTTTGTGTGGAGTGTGTGGGCTGGCTGCTGTCACGTGTGCTCACTTCTAAATATTACAGTATGCAAATATTCTGTGTGCATGTTTTTCATCCCTTCTCGCTTTGTGGTTGAGGCCTGTTGTTGTTGTGGTGCAGCGCGTTGTTGTTGTGACAGTTGTGTTGCTCCTCAGGTTGCTGAAGGGCACGGCGTATCACTGGGACCTGATGCTCTCCGGCCTCATTAACATACTGATGTCGGTGCTGGGGTTGCCCTGGATGCATGCCGCCTTCCCCCACTCCACCCTCCATGTGCGCCAGCTGGCTTTCGTGGAGCAGCGCGTGGAGGGGGGGCACCTTTACGAGACGTGAGTTACCCGCCCTCTCATCGCTGCCACTAATCAGGCGCTCAATTAAAGGTCGTCTTTGGTGCATGTGGTGACTGTAATTTAGTGTTGCAGGCTACTGTATCCTGCTCTTCTCTGATTGCATGATTACTGTGGAACTAACCATTTTCTCCATGGGTGAAAGAGGTGAGAGAGTTTTTAAGAGAGGAGAGGAGTAAGTTCAACGCTAGGGCACACAGATAAGAGCAAAGTTGCACTGAGCATATTTTAAGGATTTGTGTAATAGTCAAGTGTGATAAAGGAGGCATCAGGGCAGCGTTCCTTCAGACTCTAATCAGAGGTACCGGCTGCAGAAAAGTTTAAAATTCAGGGTTTTAAAAGTATGTTTAGGTCTGGAATTAATATTTCAAACAAGGGTGAAAATGTGCTCAAGTGGCTACCTTAAAGTAGCCTTGGATGTAAAAATCAATTCTTAGCTGCCTCATGATTCTTTCCTGAAATATTACAAAATACCACCAGTCTTGTGTATGGAGGCATTTTAAGTTCTGTGAAGTTGAAGGGAAAAGGGAACTGAAGAAGAGACACTCTGTCACAAGTTTGTCGGATTAAAATTATAGTTTACTAAAAAATATTATGTTTTAAATCTAGCAAGTGGCAATGGAGAAAAATAAATCATTTATAGAAAAAGGCAAGGTTAAGGCATTAAGAAGCTGTAATAATCATTTTATAATCCATCGTTGCCCTCAAATTCATCAGAGACCTTTAGATTCTTTCACCCGAAACAGCAGCTCCTGATGTTTTCAACTTGTCAGCTGGGGCTTCACAATTTTCAACAAATATCTAATTATGATTATTTGAACTGATATTGTAATTGAGATATGATTTGTGATATAAAAAGGGATGATCATTTTTACATCATTATTCTCATTTTCATTGAAAAACATATTAAAAAGATTAGAATGTGATTTTTGCAGGGATCTGCAGCAAACAAAGATGTTTTCTTAAGTCTCTAGAATATGATGTGTAGGCCAGAACTAATCTGCAACACAACAGTTTTTAAGTTTAAATGGTATTTTGACACACGGATTTCTCCTTTAACATAATGATGCTTCCCTGTGATTTAAAAATGGCAGTAGGTCATATCGGGATTTTGGTTAAATTCTGATTAGTTGTGCAGCGCCAGCGTCAACATTCAAAGAAATGTCTTCTCTACGAGCAGTAAATCATAATGTGCTTTGCAATACAAATAAAAGGACAAAAGACACTTGGAAAACCAACTTCAGGGTAGTTAAAACAGCAGAGAAAAATTAATAAATGCCAAGTCTAAACAGGTGGGTTTTGAGCTGCTTTGTGTTAAGGGTGTCCACGGTGTCTGCTGAAGTCCAACAGGAGACAGTTTCCAGGTTTAAAAGCCTGTTGTTTGCTTGAGTTTTAGTCCTGGAATAAAAAGCAGCATCTTCAAACATGAATATGTTCATGAGATCTGAGCTTTCTGAACAATAAAGATTGTTTATAGGAGAGCTATTGACCAGCTCAGTGGCCTTGTAGTTAGAGTATCCCCCCTGAGATCGAGGTTCGATCCCTGGCCAAGTCTTTGGTATGACTTGGCCAGGGTACCATATAAAAATGGTATCTAATGCCTCCCTGCTTGGCACTCAGCATCAAGGGCTGGATTGGGGGTAAGTCATGTCCAGGGGGTGTACTGGTACATCAAGCCACCTCACACTACAGGAACAGGAGATAGGCTCCTGGCCTATGGCCCTCATGGCTCGTAAAGGCTTCTTACTTACTTACTTCAGACAGAAGGAGACAGAAAACATTATAGCTCTCCTTTAATTTGAGTATATTTTGAGGTCTGTAAAGTTTAAGCGATTTAAGAAAAGAAAGATTTGAGGAAGAATCGTCAGAAAAACAACTTTGTTACAGCCATTTATGCAATGTTAGAACAGTTATTAATAGCTAATGTTTTTTATGTTTGATTGCTGAGGTCGAGCATTTGCACAGTCTTGTTGCAGTGTCCTTAATTGGGACCTATCATGATTGTATACAGCCCTGGATGCTGATTGGCTAAAATGTGTAAGCTTGACTATACTTGTTAGATATTTAATAGAAGCTACGGAGCCATTGCGAGCACGCTAGTCCTTGACCATGTTTTATTCTACTGTTCTTGACACATTTACTGCTTATGTTTGTGTAGTATTTTGTGACATTTTCATTTTTTATATGAAGAAGAAAGTTTTCAGTAAATGATAAAAAAGAAGAACTTGGACTACGGAGTTTTTGTGGAAGCACGCGTCAACTATATGCTGGACTCCATAGCTTAAGTGGCATTTTGAGAAATAGACAGAGCTACAATTATAAACTTTTTCCTCTCCCTCTCAAATATCATGTTGGGATGTCTCAGATTTATCTTGTGACTCTTCTGTGGGCCGGGAACCGCGTGTTTAATGAATGCTTTGGTTTCCCCGAGCTTCACTCTTCACTGGACAGGATGAGTGGATGGATGGATGGATGTTTCAATTACACGCTAATTCTGCATTTTATCATTCAAAACTATTGATTCATCGGCACAGATGACGCCGTGCCTGACAGAGAGAAGAGCCACACACACACACACACACACACACACACACACACACAGTGCAGTTTGTTGTTTATCAAAGCATGGTAAAACAGACAAATGAGCTTTAAATTATACAATGAAAATGTATAAAAGCATTAAATCCAAATAGCACAATAAGCCACAAGAGCTCGTAACAATCCAATCAGAAGACATTCAAGCCTCAGCGAATGAGGGAAGTTTTTCATTGTGTGGGATCAAAGTCAATTATGCTGCCTGTTTAACAATAATAAACAAACAAAACAATCAGGATGTAAAGTTATGTAGTTCACTACACTTCATGATTAAATATATACATATAATTTTCTCAAACTCTGGAAATTTAACATCAGAATTTGAAAATGTGTGTGAGCACCGATAAGAAAATCCTGGAAAAATGACGTCTGTTGCATTGTGTCAAAAGGTTGTGTGTTTTCCAGTAATCATTCATTTGTGTGTGTGTGTGTGCGTGTGTGTGCACACATGGGTGCACGGGCGACTCATCAGTATTGTACAGGTGAAGGAGACCCGGCTGACGTCCCTGACTGCCAACATCTTCATCGGCGTGTCGGTGCTGCTGCTGCCCCTCCCGCTGCAGTGGATCCCCAAACCCGTCCTGTACGGCCTCTTCCTCTACATCGCCCTCACCTCCATCGACGGGAACCAGATGTGCGACCGCATGGCTCTCCTCCTCAAGGAGCAGGTGATGGAGCGTGTGTGTACGTACATATGTGTGTGTGGAGTAAGTGTGTGTGAAAAAACACTTCATTTCAGATGCAAGACCAGTTTGTTGGTGCAACTGGGAACAAAAGCTGCGTCCCAAATTTAAAAACAGCAGATATTTCAGTCAGTGGTTAAGGTGAGGGTTAAGATCATTTTTCAAAAAGTGATCTAAGTGTGTGTGTGTGTGTGTGTGTGTGTGTGTGTGTGTGTGTGTGTGTGTATGTGTATGGGGAGGGTGTTTTGGACCATATGTTGATTGTGGGACTCTGCAGATCAAACAGCTGACTGGCTGCCCAGTGCTGCAGAACCAGATCTGAGACAAATAATATTCACAAATTTATTAGTTTTTGTTTGTTTTAATCTAAATCAGAATAGTGGGTGTGTTTAGAGATTTAAGAAGGATCAGCTGGTATCTAATGTTGGATATCAGCCACATAAACACAAATCTTTGCTCCTTTTTTTACTGCTAAACCACTTAAATCAAATGTTTGCACAAAAGAAGGAAATCGACTCGTTTCTTGTGTCTCTTCTCCCGTGTGTCCGATTTAACCTTCCTGCTGGAAGCAGGACTTGCCATTTTCCTCAAAACTCTACATGGATACCTCACGCACTAGCGCCTCCAAATGGCAAAAAGCAGCAACTGTACCTCCCTCTCTTTGAAAATGTTGTAGCTTTGCTGTGCAGAATGATGCATGTGCTGTTTTCACATATAAGATGGGCAGTTTCTCAGGGCTCACCTTAAATCTCAGTTTTTTGTGGGCTGGTTTGTACTTGACATCCCAGCTTGTTTTTTAAGCCAAGGATCCAAATTCACAAGTGTGTTGCAGAACTTAAAACCTGGTTTATTTTGTTCTGTAGGCAGATTTTCAGACTGAATTTGGAACTGATATTTGTTGAGTCTTGTATTTTTATATTCCAGATAAATCTTATGGATAGCTGGTGGTAATTAAGATTTGTGACGAAGTTTTATTGGCTGAGGTGTCAGGATTTATCAGATCCTGTTGTTTGTAGCTGACAGTAAATCATTTGGGGGTGACTTGTGTGGTTTCATTGCAGCTGCTCTTAGACTGAAAATACCTGATAGTGTTTTATATAAATACATTATTGAGCACCAGCAGCTTCTTCTTTTCTTTACACATTCACACAAGAGACCCCTCATGCTGTGAATCCAGTGAAAGTTAAGTGTTTTTTATGGTCTATAAGCTGCAGTGCACTTCTTAGACGTGTGTGGGTCGTCCACTTTCCTGAGTCATTCCTTTAAGCCTGCAGGAGACCTGGAGACAGTGAGGAAAAGTACCTCGGGGTAGATTGTATTTTAATCTGTCCTGATCCTCTCACCACCTGCAGACGTCTTACCCGCCTACCCACTACATCCGCAAAGTGCCCCAGAGAAAGATCCACTACTTCACCTTCCTGCAGATGATGCAGCTGCTGGTGCTGTGTACGTTTGGCATGTACCCGATACCGTACATGAAGATGATCTTCCCTCTGCTCATGATCCTGCTAATTCCAATCAGGTACGACTGCAGCAATTTTGTCTCAGCAAACGATTTTCTCGATTGCTTTACAGCGGGATGACATTCAGCAGGTAACAAGTGCAGCGTCTGACCCGAATCTGCCTCAGGATGAAAACCTGTTTCAGCCACAGTCACAATCTGAGGACATAATAATGTCAAAGCCACGTCTCTCTCCAAACGGCACCCTGTTGGAAAATAAAACAGACAATTCTAGTTTTACCAATTACATTTTTAAATTCTGTAATAAGTATTAATGTGATTTAGCTGGAATCATCTAGCGGTTCAGTTGAGGTGCAAATGTTCTGTGCTGCAGTTCATCTGCACCGTCTTATTAAACATAATGTGTGGAACAGAGGCAGCACTACCAGCAGCAGACGGGTTCAGTGCATTATATATGATATCTGTACATTCTCAGAATAATTTACCTGCACCCTTGCTGCATCAAACTAGCTGTAAGTCTTCAATAAAAAAAATGTTTTGCACTTGAAAAAACTGTTAAACTGTAACTAAAGCAAGTAAATTTTATTTATGGAGCATTTCTCAATGCTGAAGTATTAGAGTTTTCTTGTATTTGTGAAGATTTGTCTGTGACTTTGCTTTTCAGAGCCTCACGTGAGTTTACTGAAACAAACTGCTTTGGTTCATTACTATAAAAGTTCCAATATTATTGATTAATTCCATTCAATCTGTCACTGTACTGCTGGACACTCACTTCCATTACACACTATATCAAAAGACCATATCTGGCAGAACACAAGCCTGATGAAAAAGTTCTAAAGACAACGAGTAGCATTAGTGAGCTTGCACTGATTTACCTGTTCAGAAAAGCTTCAGATTCAAAAATGCAGTTTCACACTTAATACGTTTACATGGCATTAGAGAAAATCCATTGATTGTGTTAGTCTGGCTAAAACTGGACTTTTAAAAAGCATGTAAACATTTTAGTCTGACTGAAATCGTAATAAATCAAATTTTTCAAAGTCAAGCTAACACACCCAGATAATTCGACTAGAAGTTGAATTACTTCTGCATCTATACGTTTTAACCAGACCCAGACTGAACTAAGCAATCAACACATGATCAATAGTCCCCGCTTTGTCTTTGACCTGGAACTCGAACAGCATAAATTTGTAGAAGAAAGCCGGCAGTGAAAACAAGAATACCATAAACACAAGGGGAAGTGCCCATCGAATTTGTACCAAAGTAAAGCATAGATACGAAATGTTCAGCGCTTTGAAGTCGTCCATGTTTTCACTGTTTGACATAAAAATCTGCTAGCCAGCTGCTTGCTACCTTGTTTGTAGCTTCTCTGGCTAACTAGAAGGAGGTCTGATAACAACCATCTAATTGCAGCATATTGCTGCCTACTGTAGTGGAGTCGGACAATGAATTGATTCTTCCTCAGTGCTTGCATATTGGGACAAGAACAGTCGTCCAATTAAATGGCCCAGTTGATCTTTAACCTTAGCTCAACTTAACTGTATATGTGAACGTCCCGATGGTCACAAAGTTGGTCAGTAAAGAGCACTGAAATAATCTTCGAACTACAAACACCTTAAATCTAAATAACTCTGGTTCCTAATAGGGCCTGAGCGATATGCTGCCGAGGCTGATACTGATATTAGGAAGCAAGAAATTTCCAATATACGAGATATCAGCTGCTATGTGGTTATGAAATCCTTGTGCCAAAGATCTGTAGTGGAGGCAGGATATCCTACATTTGAACAAACTTTATTCCAAACATCACAGCACCGAACAGTAAACTCTTCACTTATTGCTTATTTAATAACAGACCGCCATCTGCTGGACAAACTACATAATTACACAATTTTATATCACTTGTTTAAGTATTTTCTCTGGCCTGGAAAACAGTTTTAATATTGGCGCATATCGGAGAACATTTATGCCAAAACCAATATCGGCAAATAATATCGGCAAGCGGACTTTTTGGTCAGGCCATAGTTCTTTTTTTTTTTCCTTTCTTGTTTTTTTTTTTTTAAGATATTTTTTGGGCTTTTTTGGGCCTTTATTTCTTGGATAGGACAGCTGAAGAGTGGACAGGAAACAAGGGAGTGAGAGGGGGAATGACATGCAGCAAAGGGCCACGGGTGGAATCGAACCCGTGGCCGCTGCGGTGATGTCACAGCCTCTGTACATGGGGTGCCTGTTCTACCACCTGAGCCACCGGACACCCCCAGGCCATAGTTCTTAATCATAACTCCTCTTTAACAATATACTACTTTTATCATTTAAACCAGCATTAATAGACTTTGTGGCACTTGTGGGCAGTTTAAACATTTAAACGTCTAAAATCGTCTAAATTTAATCCTGATGCCTCACATCTTATCTACATCACAAGTGAGACTATCAGCGAGAAGATTCTAGATTACTGTCCTGTCTGTCAGAAACGCTACAAAACGCTTTACAGCACACAGACAATTTGTTGTTTACGAGCATGAAGCAAGAGGAGATTTTTCTTTACATCTTTTCAATATTTTCTGTTTATGATGAACTGGTTTTGTGCAAATAAGTGGCATGTTTCTTTCACTCTCTTCCAAAGCAAATGTTCATTACAGACAAGATCTTTACAACAGGAAGCAGTACCGCTTTTGTCCACATGTGGCGCTACAATCAACACAAAATGAAAGTTCATGGGAGGGGCTTTACATATCAGTCTCTGCAGCTGCTGTTTGCACTTTTACTACGTTAAAAAGTAAAATCATATATTGTCACCTTTTATAGTGCAAAGTCAGATTTTCCTGTTGATTTGCAGCGTTTTCCCACCGTCTGCAGTGCCATTATGCACACTCACATACTTGTACATCAGCCAGCTCAGTGTCGTTGTTTTCCTGCTGAGAAGGAAGAGATCAATCATGTCTGATAAGCGCTGACATTTTGATAGTATGCTGATTTTTTCTTATGTTTTCTTTCTCATTGCTGGTCCAACAAGGAACGGCTGACATAAATTCTCTCTGCTCTGTGTTTAGGAACAACGTGCTTCCTCATATCATTGAGGCCAAATACTTGGACATAATGGATGCCCAACACATGTAGCCACAGATGGAGTCCGGTTCTGGATCCCCCGAAAAAGACATCTAGAATTAAAAAAGAGGATTTAAGAAAAAAAACCAACAGCATATTTTTCAATGCAAAACTGTATGGAAGCAAAAAAGGAAGGAGGAAACATCGACTGTTTTGATTTTTGTATCTGATAAGAAACATTCTTACAGGTGAAGCACTGGAAAGGTGGGAAGTCGTGTGAGGAGGAGAGATGAGAGCAGCAGGAAATGTTTTCCGAACATGGACTGACAGCGTCTCTCCGGGGAAAAGTTCTAGCAACACAAAGTGGACTGCCCAGAACTCACCGTCTCACCTCTGTTTGACCCGTTCAGATCGTTCAGTGCCATATACCTCCATGTTCTCCTCTCACACCTTCACATCTTATTCATCTGTGTGTTAAGCTATGGGTAAGTCTTAAAGTACCCGCCAATACTGTGTCACAAATACAGATGCTGCCATGTGCGGGTGTGACGGCACAATGTTAGCATGAGCATCTTTTGACACTTTGCACTCACATTGTGTTTTTACGCTGTCATTCTGTTACATTTTTCCTTCTTATGCTGTGTTGATAAGTGCTCAAATACTTTTCCACTGAGAAGAACACAACATTCGGGCCACTGCAAAGCAAAATTTTTCTTTCTGCATTCCTGCACCTTTTAGCTGTGATTCCTTCTTTTTCTATGAAAGTGCTTGCAGGTTTTTAGTTTCTGAGTCATTCCAACAACTGTTGAAGTTCATCAAAGGACCAGTGTGTTGGATTTATGGAAAATATGTTTTAATTGTTACATAACCATCTGAAAAAAGGCTCCCTTCATATCTACAGAGTCAGCAGCTCCTCTTCTTCACAGCCCATCATGTTTGTACAAGAATGGACAAACCACACGCTGGCTCAAAGACGGCCATTAGAGTTTTGTTTTGGCCACTGGAATGGAAGGTGAGCGAAGGGATATTCAGTTGTTTGCAACTGGAAACCTCAAGAGAGTGACTAAGCCACGCCCCTTCCTGTGACCCCGTGGGACCTTATTTAAGAAAAAATATGAATGTTAGTCAATGGAAAGAGAGAAATTATTTTTTGATCTTGTTTAAATTGTGCCGCCAATCTCAAATATGTTGTTTGTCAATTTAAAAGATAGTTTTACAAGTTAAGAAAGTCTCAGTTTATCACACATCTGCTGAAGTATCAGACTGAAAATACGCATTTAGAAAAACAACACACCCGATCATTGCGCAAGTGACGTCTCAGCAACGATCTGTGACAGAAGCGACTAACCCTCTGTTTGCTGAGCTGCAGCTCTCAACATGTTCATGCTTGGAATGATTTTGACCTCTTTTAACCCATTTTCCTTCATTCTGAAGGAATGAAAGAAACTGTGCTAAAGTGACGGCCATGTTAGCGTTGGTGATGTATATTGTGTGAGATGAGAGACGTAGTTCACTGAGCGATTTCACAAAAACTAAGTGAAAATTAAAGAAGTTTTGTTTTTAGCACATTAAGCCTTATCATAAGGATATTTATGTTCATATAGAGCATTGGGTACTATAGTATATTGGGCACTAAGGGAAAGAAGAGGTAAAAAGAGTAAAAAGTGACTTGTGGAATCTGCATGGACAAGGTGTACGAAAGAACGGATCCAAAATAACATGTTTTGGAGTCTTGCCAAACTCCAGTGCATCGGACTTTGTTCTGCGCTGAAGGACAAGCAAAGGAAACCAACATTGCTGCCTTCAAGGACAAATCAAGATACAGAGATTTCTTCAGAGCGGATTGCCTTTAACCACATGACAAACATGCACGTTGCGCATCATGTCTCTATCTGACGGAAGATGAGGATGATGAAGACTACTGTGATGGTGTGGATCTGCTAAATCTTTGCATGGCAGCTGCAGAGGGAACTCAAGCTCATTGCTGACGCCACCACTAGCTTCCACAACAGACTGGCAGGGGCACTGCGACAGTCCTTCAAAAAACACATTAAAAGCTCGTTTAAAAGATGAGAAACTCACCGAGTGGTCAGTGGTGTCCACTGATGTTCTGATGCTGTAACACGAATGTAAAAGCTGACATGTGACCTGGAAACAGCTGTTTATTTGTTTCTGGAAGCAGCTGAAAGGACTGTTTGCAGGTCATATGTTGGTGTTTACATTTGTGTCATCACGTCAGAACATCAGCGGACACCACACACCACTCTGTGAGTTTCTCGTCTTTGAAAACGAGCGTCCATCTTGTTCTTTGAACGATTGTCACAGTGTTTGTGCCAGCCCGTTGTGGAAACTAGCGGTGACGTCAGCAATGAGCTTGAGTTCTCATGACTGCACTGTTGTTTTTAATGTTGCCCATCGTCTATGAACATAAATAACCTTATGACGGGGCTTAATATGCTACAAACTGAACTTCTCCGTAAACTATCTTCACGACACACTGTGATTTTCTTCAATTGTAAAATTATCTTTTAAAATCACAAACATCATATTTAAGAATTAGGGCATAATTTAAACAGGATTGAAAAATAATTTGTCTCTGTGCTCTGACTACTGAACAAAAATTTCAGAAGTAAGGGGTCAGTGGGGTCCAGCAGAAGGGGCGGGACTTAGCCACTCCATACGAGCCGCAAGCAAGTCAATCCAACACACTGAACCTGTGAAAAGAGAGGAAAAGGATGTGTGTGTGTGTGCGTGTGTGTGTGTGCGTGTGCGTGTGTGCGGACACATTACACATCCGTCCCTCATCTGGCTCCCTGCCAGCTCTTTAGAAACCTCAATTTTTAAGGTGGAGTTTCAGTATTCAGCCAAATAAAACCACACATTCCACAGGTCGACATTCTTTGTGATTATTTAGAGTGACAGCACAAACCAAAACATGTAGTGAAATCTTTATCAAATTATAAATATATTAGAATATATTATGGAAATATACAAAAAGTATTAGGTTAATTAGAAACAGAATATTTATTTATCATAAAGTTTATCTTTTAAGTACAGAATGATTATTTTGTGTGTTTACCCTGAACTGGAAAGTACTCTGTTACTCTCCGTTTGCTCCTCGACATTCCACAGTGACTTGGTCTTGTGTTTCGAGTGTGTTGTCTTACATCTGGCTTTTGCCGCAGTGTTTACATATCAAAGTCCCTCCCAGCTCCATGTCAAAGTCCAACACAGTTCTGGTGCATTGCTGGTAAGGATGAAAGTCAGGTAAAGGTGGAATAGCAAAAAAAAAAAAAAAGTTAGTGGGCTTTGGATTCAACAAAATGCATCCCGTTTTCTTTTTCTTTTTGTGAACAAGTGTTCAGAGATGAGTTTTAGAATAATCTGGTCTTGTTTTCTATTTAGATGTTATGATTAGATCAATGCTTGCAAACGTTGTCATGTAATAATCCAGACGTCTGGAGAGATTATCTTGTTATCTACAGTACAAAAAGAAAAAAAAGAACATTTCTAGGCACTGGTTTGCGTAAAGCATGACTCACCTGGGTTTTTGATACAATGTGATGCCAATGGTCATGTATCCTACGCAAGAAAAAAAAGTAGCAAGTCAAACAGTAAACTTCTCAGTAAACCGAATGCAATGCTCAATATTCAGCAATACTGTGTATAAAATCGAACTTCTCTGGTGAGATTCGGGTTCTGCGTCGACGGCGGACCCACCAGTGAAGCAAAGACAGGCCAGCTGTATTTTTAAGACAGCAACTTTTCAGTCCGTCCTCATGGTACAAAAGCTGCTCTGTGCTGATTCAATTATTGCACACATCAAGAAGAGAGAAAAAAAAAGTTTGCCTGTCAACAAGGCGTTCACAGTGCCGCATTTTATTACGGTTTAGTTGCTTTCCCGATATCCAAATGGCAGCTCCCTCATGCAGTTCTGTTCAACTTTGTCTTACAGATGTGAGAAAGACGTCCAATTTAAGCAGATGTCTCATGCTGAGATAGCAAAGGCATGAAAAGGAAGCTCGGAGGCATTTACATAATCCTTGGACTAAAGCTTAAGACAGCACCAGTGAGAGAATAGAGAGATTGTGAGGTATGAAGTAATATGTACAGTTTGCAATGCAAAGTTTAGTTTCTATCAACTATCCATTATAATCCATGGCAAGGTATTAGTTTCTAACTTTGGACTGAGTACAGCGATTTAACCATTCTTCTTCTTATGTGACAGTATTGTTGTTGTTCCTCGATATCTTCTCTGTACCGATGATTTTTTGGAATAGCAGCAAACTTCTCTCAGACGACTCGGCATTGGATTCGGAGGGAGAGACTCACTTCTCTGTTTGTGAAACCTTGACTCCCCTCCTCCTAATCGGATTCGTTTGAACCTGCGTACTGTGGTGTTTTGGTTCTTTCTTTTCTTTTCCCTGATTTCATATAGCCAACTTTTTCTAATCATGAATGTAAGATGTGTGGATTTTTATATAGCATACTACTTTAGGTGTCAAACAGAATCTGTAATTTTGTCAAAAAGATCAGCTATATTTGTAAGCTGTAATATGTAAAAATGAGGAAAAAAATGGTTATCAAACAGAATGTGTTGGTTTACTATAGTATATATATATACTGTACACTGAAAAACAGAGACTATCTCAAGCTGTTTGCCAAATAAAAAGTAGTAGTGATGTAAATATTTGTGTGTGCTTGTGTTTTTTGGGCTAGAGCTGCAACAATTAATCCAATAATCAGAAACTATTTTGATGATTGTTAAATTGTTTTAGTCATTTTTCAAATTAAAAAAAAAGAATTGCTGGTTTAGCCTCTGGAATGTGAGGATTTGATGCTTTTCTGTCATTTATAACCATAAATGAGGGTCTTTGTGTTTTTGTTTGGACAAAAGAATCGAATAAGGCGTCACATTGGGAGCATTTTTCACACTGTATTAACATCTCATGGAATTGAATGGAAATAATTTAGCAGTTGGGGGGTGGGGGGGGGTGTAATGACAGACAGCAGTGAAAAGAATTTCAAGTTAAAGACGCATCAGACACTCTCTGGTCTAAAGTCTTGACCAACTTCAGCTTAAACAACGTCAATAAGACAAACAAATGTTTGTTTTCACGAATGTAATGTCTGCAGTTTGTATATATTTTTGTAAAATTACTGTATTGTGATATTATAGTTATCATGGGCCACCTGTGATTCCCACCCCTAGAAAATAGTTTGGGAGAATAATCGATAATGAAAATAATTGTTTTTTACATCATACCACAGCAGATAAATCTGTATTTCTGCCATGATTATGTTTTGTTTGTAAATTTATAGCATTTAGGGGTAGGATTCTTTGTGATGCTGATGACCCTGCAGTCTTCTCTGTAGTGCCAGCCATCAAGTCCAAATCACAGGAGGTCAACATGTTAAGTGCTAAATGGTTACATAATGATATGCATATATTTTACATATTTCATTCCAAGTAAGTGGGCGATGAACTCCAGAAACAAGCAGCAATTTGAAACAAACCTCCCAAACTAAATGTGACTGTTTCACACACTGAAAGACTGTATTTATGTCAGAGGGATTTGTACTCATGATGTTTCTGATTTAAATGCACATTTTGGAAACTGTTTAAATGCATTTATATAATCTATCAGAATGCAACATTTGGCCTTTTCGCCCAAGGAAAATGGAGTTTTGAAGACCCACATGTTCACATCCATCCAAGTGCATTCATTAAAAATTGTAGTTTAGCGTGCCTATGGGTGCTGGAACTTAAGTTTCATATTGACTCTAAAAATCATTACCCAGAGAAAATCAGTTTTCTCTGCATACTTCATTAAAAACACACGACTCTCATGTTGAAGACTCTAAAAATAATGTGTGGATGCATCATTTCTGTGTCCCAATGTTGAAATGACAAGTGAAGCCTTTGTCTCACGCAGAAACAAACAAATGTCAGATTGTACATTAACTCAAATTTTACTGTTTGTAGCACAAATTGAAGGTACTTGTACTTTACTTGAGATGTGTCGTGTTGTGCCTGCAAGTTTACACTTGTACTCCACTGCAATATTGTACTTTTTACTCCACTTTATTTGTCTGGCATCTCAATTACAAGTTTCTTGAGATTACAATTTTTCCATTCCAGTGGATGCACAATGTGTCTCTGAATCTTACATTTTTTTGTTTGTTTGTTTTTTAATAAACTTGGGGATGGTTTTGATTGTCCTACAACAAAAGTAATAGGATGACTTTATAGACATACTTGGTCCTGACAGAACACTATAAACACATGATGATCTTATTTACTGTAGTGTGTTGTTGTAAATTCAAACTGTACTGCAGTAAAAACTAGCACCACCTGAAACATACAAAATCCAGCTTTCACACTAATGCAGCAGTAATATTAATCCAAAAACATCATATATAACAGTCCAACACTGACAGGGACCATTTACTGCATGGTAAGCACCTTTACTTTGCTGATACTTAAATACATTTACTTCAGTGAATCGAAGTACCTCCTCCAACACAGGAATTCATTTTTATAACTCAGTCACTCTCTCTTGCATTACCCTCATTGTAACAGGATTGTTATGGAAATGGCGGAGGACATTCATGCTCCAAAGAAGATGAACCCTTGTTATTTTATTGACTCCATGGCTTCTCCTCTGGCGCCACCTTCAGGACAAACTTTACACTGACCTGAAGCTCTGTGCAAACCCTCATAATGTGGGATGATGTCATGTAAGGAACATTTTTCTCTTAATTATTAAAATGGCAAAAACAATCCTTGTAAAAGTTATTTTCTAGCACACTGTAAAAACAGGCGAGCTGCGCGCGCTCTGTGGAGTCGCTGCTGCGTTTCACATTACCGCAAAACTGCGGGTCATATGTGCAGACAGTCAGGTGATCAGCGGGCAAACAAGCAGCGAACACTTAGCTGCAGCAGACCTGCCTGTCTGTCTCTCTGTGGGCTTGTCTCTGTGTCTGTGGGCCGGGTCATGAGACTGCAGGGGTGGGTCTCCCTCCGTGAAGTCGCAGCTGGATTTCTGTCCTCAGCATCCCGGAGGCAGGCGGCTCTCGGCGGCCACGGACGCGCGTGTCGGCTCAGTCAGTGCGGTGCGAACATGGCAGAGGAAGCGAAGAAGCTGGCCGCTTACGCCGCGGTGGATAACCACGTCCAGGTGCGTTAACGTGTTCACACGCTGTTAGCTTGTTCTGTGCACGAGCTCACATAAAATAATTAGTCACGTTAGCCACAGCTCAGATGCGGCACGCTAGCACAGTTAGCTAACATACAAACAGATAGGAGAGTTATGTAGCTCAGCTTGCTAACTTATCTCTGTTACCTAACTTGCGGGTTTGGAGCGGAATTAGCTCCGTGTTATGCATGCTTGTCCCGGGATAGTGGGCTAACTTTGTTCGGCATTAAAGTCTAAATATACTGACGTTATGTTACAGCACGTGTTAGCCGCTAGCTAAAGAGGCACAGCGTTGAGTGATGAGCTAACGTAGCTGTTTGACTTTGACTTAGAGCTGACAAGAAGTTTGTGCTGCTGTTTAAATGCGATTCCAAGCTGATTGCTACAGTTAACGTGTGATACAGCAGAGTGCGTGAATTCGATGTTGAACTTTTCCTCATTAACTTCAGTTGATGAAGGCGTTCACACACTTCATCGTGATAACCTATGAACCAGTGAAAAGAGCAGACCTGCTATCAGGCTCCTTCTGTTCTTGTTGAGACTGTGGCGCAAAGGTGCTTCACCCACATGTTGCACCACTTTTCAAGCTGTGTGCGGTGTTTCCTCCTTTTCTCTGTGTGTGTGTGTGTGTGTGTGTGTGTGTGTGTGTGTGTGTGTTTGGGGGACAATGCGAGTAAAGATCACCTCTCCTGTCTCCTCCCTCATGTGTGCATCACTGTCCATACTCACGCAGAGTTTGGCTCTCAGCCGCTCTCAGGATGTGGAGTGAGAAGTAGCATGCATTGATTTCAGTTCTGTTGTGCCTCTCAGAACAATCAGGTGGTTGGAGTGGGCAGTGGATCCACTATCGTCTATGCTGTGGACAGATTAGGTGAGTAAAACCATTATAATTCATGCGACAGCTGATGCGTCATGAATTAGTTGTTCTTTGAGACAACACCTCTGAAGATGCTGATTCTTCTCTGATGTTGAGTTTATCTGCACAGTTTGCATGTTTCATCAAACTAACTGCCTTTCCTGCATGTTTTTCTCATGATGAATACAACAGAGCAGCAACATTTGTTTTTTTTTTTAATGACAAACACTCTATTTAAATGTCCTTGTTCACCATCTTGTGTGTGTTGTTAATCCAGCTGAACGAGTGCGTCAGGAGAAACTCAACATCGTGTGTGTGCCGACCTCCTTCCAGGTTGGTTTCAGAGTTTTGGTCATACTTACAGTTAAACATGACTTTGAATGACTTAATGCTGTTTGCACAGTGTTTGGCAACAGTATGTACTGCAACCATGTGGTTTTGAATGTAACACATTACCACACACCAACTTTCCGTTTCTGCTAAACGTACAAAATCACACACACTCACATTTATTTGTAAGACCTTCCATGAAAAGATTAAAATGTAAATTTCCCACATTAATAGTTTGTGTTCTTTTAATTAAAAAAAAATCAATATTTGGCGCCAGTGATGTGATAGTGGTAGCTTCAGAGTCAGAGTGCTGTAACACAAATGTGAAACTGGAATCACAGCTTTTTGTCTCATTTCTCCTGCTGTTGCTGCTGGCGTCACATTTTCGCCCGTCTCTCGGCTCGTCCTCCCGCAGGCTCGCCAGCTGATTCTGCAGCACGGCCTCACGCTGTCAGATCTGGACAGGCACCCAGAGGTATGACGAGCTCTCTACAAATTAAACTGAAAGCCCTGGAAATGAGGAAGGGCCTCAACGTGTTGGCGCTCAAACCCTGTCAGCTTGAATCGGAGCACTGAAAATTATGCCCGTTCAGCTGCAGAAAAACATGAATGGTGGAGCTGCCTGTGGAATTTCTAAATATAGAGAAGAGCTGAAGATTTATTGCACTTTTAGATTAATTTTCTGCGTGTGTAATAAGTTTGTCTTTGCTCTCCTCCTGCACAGCTGGATGTGGCGATTGACGGAGCAGACGAAGTGGATGCAGATCTCACGCTCATAAAAGGTGGAGGGTGAGTAAGGGGCGATGCAAACGGCAGAAATTGAACAGTGTCTCCTTTGTTTTCTGTCTAACACTCGTCCTGTCTTTGTCTCACAGCGGCTGCCTGACGCAGGAAAAGATTGTGGCCGGCTGTGCCAAACATTTCATTGTCATTGCAGATTACAGGTTTGTATTTGCTGGTTCACCTTGAAAAAAGAAACACGAGAAAGCGAGTTGACGTGTTTTCAAGCCTGAAAGGAAAAATGCGTCATTGTTTACATTGAAATTTTGTTTGTATGTACTTGCTGGTTGAAGCTGCTGTTTTCTGCATCGAAAGTGGTTCAGAAAACTTGAATGACTTTCTTGTATCAGTGTGGATTAGCAAAGCCACGAAAAAAGCAAATCCTGAATTTTGTGTTTGTGTGGTGAGCTGTTAGCTTTTGTCACAGCACCGTAACCCGGAGACTTGGCGTTAACGTCTGGGACGTCCCGGGTTCAGATGCCCGCGCGTATGTTTAGTTAAGCTTGGCTGCAGACTAAGAACAAGGAGAAATGGGCAGACCTTGTAACGGCTCTGCTGTTCGACCTGGAAATGTTTTGCTTCGTTCAGCTCCGTCTGTGATCCGGTGGCATCCCTTTATCATCCAGACTCCATCGTCAGTCAATTTGATTAACATTAACACGCAGACAAAACTCAAAACTTAACTAAGTGATCAAAGGAGATTTTCTCTGACAACCTTCCCTCATGGAAGCCTGTGCGCTCTTTTCTGGCGTCTCCTGGCTGAATTTCCCTCACTTATCAACTCGGCCCCTCCTCAAATTCACACAGGTGTTGACTAGGTAAGCCCACCCCCTAGCCTGACAGCCATACAGGACAGCCAATCGGAGACAGTGTCGTGACAGCTTTGCAGAACCAGCAGTTGGTGGCATAAATTTGATTTTTAAATAACTAACTGAGTATTTGCGGTAATAAAGCTTGTTGACAGTCATATTGAGAGCTTGTAACAATGTGCCTAACCCTGAAATTCCACCACATGTGAGTGCAGTCTGTGTGCGGTCTGCCATATGTATGTTCAAACTCTAGTCGGTGTGTGTGCTTCCACTGGCTGTGGCTGCGTTGTTTAATTTGTATGCAAGGATTATACCGAAACACTTCTTGTGTGCGTGTTTTTTCTCCTCCCAGGAAGGACTCCAAGGCTCTGGGCCAGCAGTGGAAGAAGGGAGTTCCTATCGAGGTGATCCCCATGGCGTACGTTCCGGTCTCCAGGACCGTGGCCAAACGCTTTGGAGGGGAGGTCACGTTACGGATGGCCGTCAGTAAAGCCGTGAGTGTTGGATTGGCTTGAGTCTTATGTGTGTATCTCACACCGTCTGTCTGTTGCCATGTTACAGCAGCAGTTTTACCATTTTTACTCCTTTATTCCACCTTGCTCTTTGTATAGTGTATTTATACTTCTTGTATTTCATACACCAAAACAGTTGCCATTTCGGAATGAATCAGAGCAGCAAAATCAGTTAAAACCCATATTGTTTGTTAAAACATTTAAGCATCACATGATTTGTGTTATTGCTCTGAGTGTTTTTTATGTAGGATCTCACTTCAGTTGCATTACATTTTTACAGTTTTATGAGGCAGTAATGAAATCAAAGTGACCACTAACTGAATTTTTTAGCACTTGTGTACGCGCTTAAAAGGTTTTAACCTCTGGTAGCGATGTGGAGCTTATTTTCATGAATGGGTCTTTGTTTTGTCTGTTTTGTGCTCCCAAACAAGGATGCACCTGCCTGTGTTGGTGACATCACTCATAGAGCTACAGGTGTTGGTGCCAAGATAATCTGCATTGCCAGAGAGAGCTGCGAGATGGTTGACATTGTTTTAAAAATTGGCTTTTCAAATGTTTTCTAAGGAAGCAGATGCACTGAACACACAAAGTGCTTTTAGTGACTGAAAACTGAAACAAACTTCCTTTAGTTCAGCAGAAAACTCCACGGGACGTCTTTGAGGAAAGGGTTGAGACAACAGTCAGTCTAAGAACAAATATTCCACCTACACACAGTTTTGATACTGTATCTGCCTCATTAACAGTCTGCAGAGAAGAACTTCAATGATTTTCCTCCTACTCAGTTCTTTTAAATGAACAGCATCCAAGAAGAGACAGAAGAGTCTGTGATTTTTTTTCACTCTGTTTTTTTAAGCTCGTTTTACTGTTGAGCTTGAAAACAGATTGTATGTTAATGAGCAGACGTGCCAGTTCATTTACCCAGAAGGCCTTGATCATCACAGGCTGTCTGTTATTGAATCAGCATGAACACTATAATAACTATCACAGAGTTCAGACAACACTGAAGGCAAGTTTTCACTCGGGGTAACCTCCGCTCAGCTGGCTTATTTACGTTAACATTAAATTTTAGTTGTTAGTCTGACGCTCAGGACACGCATCCTTGGTCTGCGTTGCATTTGCAGCACATCTGTTTATTTTTTGGCGGCAATTAAAACACGTTAGAGCAACCACTTAGCACATCGGACGCACATCAGCAGCAACGCAAAGCTTCGGCTCAGGAGGCTTATAGATTTTTTGGGCGAGACGCGTGCGATTCTTTGATAAAATAGACAGAGAAGTAACCTGTTGACAGTCATATT
>JAQFJA010000007.1:3659144-3669883 GCA_029874485.1 Naso brachycentron
CCCATAATAACCTTTCAGCATTTTGTAATTCAGGTGGTCTGAAAGAACTCTAGACTTCTGCTCCTCTCCTTGGCTCTTGATTCTTTCAGCCAATCACAGGTCATTTCAGAGAGCACGTATTCCTATTTACTGCTCTATGCTGCTCTTCTTAGCAACAGGTGACATCGCTGCAAGATGATTGGCTGTTGGAACAAGTGACGTGCCTTACGTTCTAAAACTGGCCTCTGGCGTCTTGACAAGCTGAGCTGCAGGCGACACCGTCAGCCGGCTTGAGTCGAGCTGAGACGGAGCAGTTTACACCGCAGCAACTTTCCCTGCAGCCGTTTGGTCTTGTAGTGAATCTTTGCTGCAAACTGGACTTAAAGAGAGAGAGACAACAAACAAAATAAAATGTGAGCCGGAGCAAAAACAGGGACAGGAGGGTGCAGCTGAGCTGATTCCTTTTGAGTCTCATGCTACAGTTAGCTTGATTTCCAGGACATTGCCTAGCCCAGCTTTAACTCTATATCAACTTAATATATTTGAAGCTGCTGTTTGCAGCAGTGTGGAGCTGGACTACACTGTTTCCAATGTTTTCTCCACCATTTAGAAACACAAACAGGAGGACACATTTTGGTTTAATGCTGTTCAGAACAACATCACCACAACTGCCACCTTAAAAATACACATATAACTAAATTAACACCTCTTTTAGTTTTAATTAAAAACTGTCCTTCATAAGCTACATTAAGGTGGAACATATTGCAGAGCTGTGGCACTTATTGTAATTGACTGTATGGGTGAAGCTAATAACAAGGCCAGGGAGGTTTTATAACTAAATCCCTGCATCGCTGCTGACATCTGTAATATGGTCAGTGATTCATATAGCATGAATGAAGTGGGAAACAAGTCAGATTCAGTATTATTATATTCAGGCTAATGTTGGTAAAAACATGTAGTTTGGAGAAAGAAAAACTGTGTTTAGGGTTTAATGAAGGAGTGAGGATTGTTTGACTTGGCCTCCTGTTGCCTGATGACCCAACTCTAATATCTGTAGACAGGCGCGGCTTCTTTACGAGGGTTAAAGATAAGATCATCCCAGTTTAAGCAACATTATATGGAGGTGAATGTACAAAGAAAACCTGCTGACAACACCAAGTGTCGTGCAATAAAACCACAACTATCAGACAAATCTCAAATTTTATTTGAACAGTTTCCTTGTTTTTAAATCAGTGTACAGCAATATCCTTCTTTTATGGAGCTATCAGAGCTTTTTTATCTTTCTTCCTTTAAACTATTCCCAGATTAAATGACAACAAACCTTTCCATTAAAGATCCAGCACAGTTGAGCACTAAGCAGCTCCAGCGAAGCAGTTGGAGGTTCAGTTAAGAGTGTTACTGACTTTATCCATCTAGATTTTGCCTGTTTGTGTGGTGATTCAACCCAGTGCCTCTTCAGCTTTAAGCCTCCACCACTATTATTGAGACTCCTGCTGCCCCCACATCGTCCATCTGCCGTAACATGATGCTCTTCACGCGAACTTTGTTTTGCTGCAGAGATCGGCTTCCTTGTCTTCATGTTGAATCATGAATATTCTTCTCCTTTTTTATTAGGAAATGATCTGACACTTCTGTATCCTTTTCCAATCAGACCATATGGGTGTTTTAACTGCTCTATTAGCTCCTAAACGGCTCCGCTGCGCCGGTCTGCACAAGCAGAGACAACGGCTCAATTTAACTGCAGTTATATCAGCAGCTCAGTGTGCTCACAATCTAATTAAAAAAGCTGAGGGAGTTGAGAAACAGACTGGCATTTTTTTAGCCTTTATTACCCTGTCATGGTGTGTTAGCCAAGGAATAGCAGGCTTAGTGTACTCTGTGCTGCCAGTTTCCAAATGAACTCATTTTCAACAACCAACCAGTGCAAAAGCAGAGACAGATGCCTGTTTAGTCAAGCCAGCCGTGCATTTAATCTCTCTGTCACAGATGCGTTGGTTCAACAAATGATGTCTTTAAAGGAGGCCAAGGCCACGTTTGTTTTATTTCTGGAAATGCTGTCGAGGTCAAGGTTTCTGTTTTGTTTTGCTGCGTGATACTGAAGAATATTGGCCACCAGTGTTTTTTTTTTTTCAGCTACTGATCAAAACAAACAGGAGAATGGGTGAAGTGACCTTGACTGTCACACTGAGTCAAAGCACTTCCTCTTCTGTCACGTGGATGCTTCTGCATTGTTTTGATAAGGAACTCCCCCAGTGGGTCACTTCCTGTTACTGCTGTGAGATGGAGTGATAACACCCATCATGTGATGGATTGTGAGATTCCCTGCAGGTTTTTACATTAACCGTGTATTTCATCAGGCACAGTGGACAGACTGCTCAACCTGCAGCATTCAGTGCCAGACGGGCTGATCTTTCTATTTCTGACCTGGCAGCTGTTTGCCAGAAAGCTTCTGGGATCTTTTCCCTTCATTCAGAAGTGATTCCGGTTTATGTTGCCGTCATTGTTCTTACGAAGTAACCGGAAGGCAGCTTTAGCTGGAGCCAGTGCACTCATCTGTAAAGCCTTAATAGTTATTGTTTCATGTTTGCATGGTCGAGAAGATAAATCTTACAAAAATTAAAAACAACTTCTGCAACAGATCAATTTTTTTCTCTAAACAGCAGAAAAATGCTCCCATGCCATATTAATGACTCCACATGTGCATAATCAGTCTGCCACCCAAAGCCTTAAAGGGATAGTTTGCATTTCTGGACATAAATGTGCGTGAAAAAATGGATGAGATGCTGTTGAGTTGCCTTCACAGTCCTGCGGTCGGAGTTCTGGCCGGTTCTGAACGTAGAGTAGGTAGTTTTGGCAAGATGCTGAGGTCATGACATTAAAACTGTTTCCTCCAAAAAACAACATTCATCCAAAATAGTGACCTGTTAAATAAAAATCCATTCTCCTCGAGTATCTCGCACCTGCCTGTCACTTGGCACTATTGCTGCAGCTGGCCTCTTCACAGGTAACGCTGCCTATCAGCTGTTTTAACGCTGATCGTGCTGTACTTTGTTGTTTATTATTGTTCATTAAAAAAAGGATCCCCATTAGCTGACGCCTGAATGGTTAGCTAGTCTTCCTGGGTCCAAAGGCCAACAACATTAAACAATACATGACACGTAAACCAGAAATTACAACAGAAAAACATTACCTTACATGACACAAAATAATAACAATTTGAGCAAAATAAAGCAATCACAAACCAAAATCAAACAGTATTGCACAACTCAGCACAAGAAATTCAACACTGGCTCCCTTGTAGGTGAGATCTGAATTCCTTTTTAAAACTTTGCTTACCCGTGATGTCCCTTATGCCATTGGAAGACATTTCCATGCCCATGTGGCCCCGTATGACACATTTTTTGCATTTTGTTGGATTTTGTAAGGTCATCTGTCATAAGGTCATCTGTCTGCTTCTGGCCCCTCTAGCAGAGAGCGTATATGCACGGCCGAGCTGTAAATTATTTAATCAACAATAAATTTGGGATTCTGAGTTTGAATAACTTTGTGAAAAAACATTCTCAACATTGAACCCGTTCAGACGAACATGCCAGTGGTAGGAAACAGAGTTTGGTGTTAGAGGGGAAAACTTTTAAAAAATGGTGTGTACCTGTGATTTTCTAGCCTGTGAAAACAGAAACTTGATATGCTGACAGTTTGTATTTCACTGTGTTCCTGTTGCAGACAAAGTTTTCTTTCACTCTCTTCTTTGCTGCCATAACATGTCAGACTTTAGCCCGCACAGCTCCTCTCTCCGCCTCTTCTAACTCTTTCTGACGAAGTTCCTCATTTCTATATTCAGGTTCAGAAAGGTTTCCCTTTGGGTCGGGTGCAAACTCATCGTTATCACTCGGGCTGCACAACTATTTGAAATCGCAGTATGACCTACTATAATCTTTAAATCACAGGGAAGAGCAATTACATTAAAGGAGAAATGTGTTGGTCAAAATACTATTTAATTTAAATATTGTGTTACTGCAGATGTATCCTGGTCTGCACATATTCATATTCTACAGGTTTAAGAAAACATCTCAGTTTGCTACATATTCAAGCAAAAATTACACCATTATGATTTTAATCTGTTTTGAAATAAAGATAGAAATCTAAAAAATATCATTCCCTCTAATATCAAAAACCATATCACAAATATCATATCAGTCCAAATATTCACAATTACTGTAAATAAGCGTGAAACAGTGGATGTTCCTCACAAGCAGGCTGCAGCGCGGATTAATGCGAGAGACAAAAGATAGTGCCAAGTGACAGCCAGGTCTGAGATACTTGAGGATGTTTTTGGATGGGTGTTGGGTTTTTTTTTTTTTTTTTTTGAGTAAAAGGTTTTAATGTCGTGACCCCAGCATCCTGCCGGAACCACCTACAGTACTCTGTGTTTGGAACTGATCGGAACTCCGACTGCAAGACTCTGAAGGCACCTTAACAGCTTCAAATCCACTACTGACAACTATATCACGCATCTATATTTTCAAAAATGTGAACTATCCCTTTAAGATGCTTCTTTAACCTTCTGTCCTGTCTGTCACCTCTTGCTTTCATAATTCAGGACTTGAAATCAATAATAGATCAAGTTTTTTTCACCTACGCAGTGAATTTATGGAAAGCAGACGGCCTCTCCAGTTCACTCGGCATAACTGCAGGACATTTAAGTGAAATGATGAAGCCTGTAAAAAGTTTAAACCCTCCATTTAAACAGGAAGTTTCTCGCAAGATACAAAGTTTTTCCCTCCTTTCCTACCAATTTATTTTGCTACTTTTTTATTTCTCTTAAGGCAGTTTGTGTTTATCATAAAAGGAGTTAAAAACATAATTAAGTGTGTTTCCTGCATCGTTAAGGCTGACTCTGTGGTTTCAGGTCCAGACTGCTCCGTCTCAGTGCCTGCCAACTCCTCCTTCTGGAGCCGGGAGGAGTACACCGAGGCCGGGCTGGCGAGAGCTTCCCACAAGGCTGTGGTGGACCAGGGCATCATGTGGGTCATCGGGGGCTACGTCTTCAACGCCTCCGACTATCACATGGTCAGAGCGTAAGTACAGTTCTCTCCCCTGTGAGCATCTACAGCTCTTGGATTTTGGGCATTTGGCTGCTGCTCCCATCCATGAGTCCTGCTGTTGCTATGCGACCGTCGAGAATGTGCTCTTGAAACACAGTGTTGCAAAAATTTAAATCTGTTTAACTTGCATGCCTGTTAAAGCGAGTATAAAGTCACACTTGGCTATCATTGCAGTCAGGAAGAAGCACAGACGGACGGATGTAATTAAAGCGATAAAATTAGAGAATGGGCTCATGTGCCTCACCCTGAACTCCACCCAGGAAGGTCACACTGGTTTCCGTGTCACATGTTTTGGTTTAATGGGTTTCATGATGGCAGATATCTTTTTTTATCTGCTCATGGTGTCACTTGACATCCCGACAACCAAGGTTATAATAGTTTGGGATTTTTAGCTAGTCTTTAATTTTTATTTTGTTTTGACTTCTAGTTTTCCATTTTTAATTAGTTTTTAAAATGAGTTTGGTAGTTTGCTTGGTTTAAGTTGAGTTTTACTAGTTTTAATTTAGTTTTCTTATGTTTTTGTCTTTTTTGTTACATGGGGTGTTTGTCAGGGGCGAGATTCAAAAAGGTCAGAATAAGAATTGTGTAAATAAAAAGTCCTGCTTCCGCTTCTTGTGTTGGTTTAAATTATCTGCAGACACAGTCAACACCACACATTTAAAGAGGCCCAACAGTGATGACTGAGCAGCATTAGTTAATTATAAGTCTATATTTTATTTTTTAGTAAACTCCTACTGACTCCTCCTTTAAGTTAGTTTCGTAAATGCAAATACAAACATGTTTTGTAAAGCTTAGTTTTTATTTTTATTTCACTTAACGGAAATGTTTTTTTTACCTCTAGTTTTTGTTATTTTGTTCATTTTTGTGAATGTTTGTAACCTTGCTGCCAACTTGGCACGCTCTTTTTGTGTGTTTGTGTGTCAACTTGACATGTTTGGATTGTATAGCAGCTTAATTCTCCTCCTCAGTGCAGCTGTTCAGCTTATTCATGGAGTTCAGACTTTGGAGCCTTGTTTGAGTTGTATGTTCTACGCTGACTCCACTGTAGTTTGTTAATTTGGGTGTGGAGACGGTGAGCAGCCTGATGGGAAGAGAAACATGTCCCATAAAAATCATTAAAGTATATTTCAAATTTCAGATTCCTGGCTGTGGTTTGAGCTACTGTATTTAGACATGTGTAGACCCGGAGCACTGTGATCCATATTCCAAGCCACAGTTAATGCCTCAACACCTGCTGTTTTTTGGTGCGAGATTCTCCCAGCTTGTGATCGTTGCCCCACATCTTACTGACTTTAGAGGAGAGATAGAAGAGGAAGTAATGAGTCATGAGTCAAGGTTTCCATTTCTAACAGTTTTCCCCATCGGCTCTGTCTTTTTCTGGCTGAATTGGGTTGATATTGTCTTTCACATTCAAGTCATCAAGGGAAAGTTGACTGAACAGTTTTTAAGATTTAATCTGACATGTGAAAGTGACAGAAAACAGAGATCAGGATGCACTCGTAGATATTGTGCAAGTGAGCAGAAATCCTCCCCACAGAGTCTCTCAAGCCAGTTTATGGTTCTTCTCTCGATACTCGACACACGCAGAGGTTCTCCAGCTGTTTCTGTCATTCCCCGCCTTGGAGGAGGGGGAAGTTTTCAAGCCCCAGCTGTCCCCCATCGCCCACCCAAAATGGTAACAAAACAGGCTAAGTTTAAAATGTATTAAAATATCATCAAGTTCTAAAATAAATGAAAGCATGAAATGAGACAGCGCAGAAATAGAGAAATTAGTAGTGCAATTGTGTTATAACTTTGTTTCACTTTGCCACTTTGAAATCTGTGAAAGAAAAACAAAACAAAAAGAGCAAATGCATTTAGATGCATTTGACAGGAAGGATGAACAAGTGGACATGTGAGTTTTATCACTGCATTAGTGGCTGCAGTGAGCCTGTTCTGCACTGCACATCTTTTCAGACCAGGCTTGATACTGCACTCTCCATATGCTCCTCCAGCACTCCTCTCACTGAACTGTGCACATCGCTAATTTGTCCTGCCAGTCTTTCGTCTACACCCTCCATTTTGGACCAGAACAACAAGGAAGTTCAGTGAAACTATCTCCGTGGCAACGTGTACGCCACTCAGTCATGTAATGATGAAAGTGCTGAGTGACACATTTTCTGTTGAAATTATTAAATTTTGTGGAGGGACACTTTTTAAAATCTGTTGAGAAACGGACCATAAATATTTGTTTAAAGCCTTTCTGTCATACGTAATAATCATCTCACCTCTCTGTTCTCTCTCTTCAGATTTAACCTCAGCAGCAAGAGCTGGCTGACCCTCGACCCCTCCGTCAACACCGTCACGCCACGATATGGCCACTCACTGGCTCTGCATGAGGTATGTGCAGGGAGGGAGAGATGCAGCACAACTGAATCTATACTGTACATGTTGCTTTCATTGTTGTGCATTTTGCGTGCATCTGCTGTCTCTGCTGGACTTCAAAAGAGGATGAGAAACTGAAAAGATGACGACTAAATTAAATCGAGGCACAAGCAAAATATTCTAAACTCCTCATCCTGTTATTCATGCTATCAGTAGTGTCTGTTTGTTGTCTCAAACTATTATATAAACCTCTGGGTTTGGATGTGCTGCAGTGAACTGGCGAGGCAGTTTCTTCTCAGCCAGAAAGACTGTTAGGAGCCGCTGATGGAATAATAAATTAGAGGGAAGAGGATTCAGGGGAAGACGCAGTGTGTGCTGCTCTGTGGTTTGGGAGAACTGAGTCCATGCATCACAGACATTCCGCAGCTCAAATTGCATCACGGCGCGCAAATGTGTCTTGGAAGTCAATGTGGGCTTCGATACAAATCTGATATCAGATCGGTGTTGACACATAACAGATAGAACTGATGTAAGTCTCACAAGACAGATAATGTACCAGTTCAGGCTCACAAGCGCACACACACACACACACACACACACACACACACACACACACACACACACACACACTCAGTGGTTTATAGAGAGCTGACACCTCTGTGTGTCCTGGAAGTGAAAAATCAGCACGTCTGTGAAATCAAGCTGTTTTCTGGGACTTTTTTGCATCCAGAAAATGCTCTTTTCATTGAGATGATATGAGAAAGTTTTGGGTAGAGATACAGACTGTTGTTTGATGGTTACAGTTTAGTTTGTCTTACTAAACACATGTTTATGCTTTTATATCAGGGCCCATCACACAGTCCTCTGTCCCCGTTAAACAACGTAATGTTTCCAGAATGCCTTGAGGGAATTTCTTCAAAAATTCACTTAAAAATCTACCAAAGGTCAAGGTCATTGTGACCTCAGGTCAAGGTCATTGTGACCTCAGTACACATGGCCTTAAGCCTGGCTCACGCTACAGGATTCTCGGGCTGATTTGACCCGGATTTGACCCCTTTGACAGTGGGCATGATCGCCTCACAGACTCAGCGGGGTCACCCCAACAATTTTCGAACATGTTTGATATTTATTGAGAGCGAGAACAACAAGGAACCATTGGTAAACATCCTGGCCTTTGAGGCTAATGTTAGCTAGCATGCTGCTGTTGTTGGATATTAAAACTGACGGGTAAAGTCTCACCTACAGTTCTCGTTGAAGAATGACGTCTCCCCAACCGTAGTCTCTATAAACAGACTACATTCACTGAATGTAGAGTCTGTAGGTAAGGTAGGGCGATCCTGGTACAAGAAAAGCCCTGGTTTCCGATTGTAGTCTTTTGTAGTCCACGTAACTAAGGACAGACTGTTAACTGTTAACGGCGTGTAAAGTGGCTACTTGTGAAAAGATCCGCTGGTTGATGTGGTCTCTCAACTCCAACTCCATTCTCACGTTGGACTGCAAACAGCGAGCGGCACGCGGAGAGGGAAGTCGAAAATGGATATTCGCCTCCTCCAACAGAAGCCTGAGAATAATGGGTTTGACCCCAGAGACTGTATCGCTGTCTACCGGAAGTCAGCCGATGCAGCTGATGGGTCCCGATGGGTCCCGATGGGTCCTGAGATTGCCCCAACCACTTTCTCAGACAGACTCGTTTAGCCTTCTGCTTTTGTCTTTTCTTGCTGCAAAGCACAAACAGCCAGCAGCACCACGCTAGTCTCCATTTTGTTTCCATTCGCTTCCTCATGAATTAATGTAGGATCACGTGAGATGGTGTGTCACTCTTATTGGTCCTGTAATCTGGATGAAATCCTGTAGTGTGTGCTGGTTATGTTCAAATCTTGTGGTGTGAGCACATTTAAGATTTAAGAGAAGATCATCTGTGAAGATTCTCCTTATATGTGCAGTACAACCCGATTTCAGAATCTGTTAAGATTTTTAAAATCCTGTTGTCTGAACTAGTTATGACAGGTTAGTTATGACAACTATCACATGTGTTTAACAGGACAAAATAAAAACATGATGACATTTTATACGCAGAGGGTCAAAGATCAACTTCACTATCACATCATAATATTCAGTAAATTGGAGGTTGTGTCTAGGGTCCATGTGATAAATATCAATGTGCCGCTCTTATGAAAAGGATACTGGCTTATTGCAGATATATCAGCATCTGCAGATATGTTCTCTGCAATTAAAACTGATTTTTAAGGCCGGAAAAATGCTTGGACTAGTGATTTAAATTAGTGTTCTTACATAGTTTGTCCAGCAGAGGACAGTCTGTTATTTCATAACTGATAAGTGGAGCATTTCCAGTTGAGTGCACTGATGTTTGGAATAAGGTATTTACAAAAGTTAGGTATCCTGCCTCCATTACATGTCTGTCACAAAGATTTGATAACAACATTCAGCTGAAATTACACACATATAACATCCGCTGATATATCTGATATCGGAAATTTCTTGCCTCCAGTTTCGGCATCGGCCCCAGAGAATCCCTTATCTGCAGGCCATACTTATGACCATGATTCACACCTGCTCTGATTCTGAATTGGTGACGTTAATCTTTGGTGTCTCTGTGAAACTGAGCTGATTGTTCAGATCTTCTGCACTGTCGGGGTGAGCGTGTGAGAAGAGTTCACAGTTTTGAATTAGTTTCTTTTTGCAGCAACATCCATAAGTGAAGCCTTGTTTTCACCATGAGTTCATTTGATTTGCTGACGTTGAGCGTCATGTGATTATTGTTGAACCATGTGACAAAGCTTCAATCAGTTCTCTGTAAACATGGTCTCTAAGTGAAGACAGCATGCAGTTATTCACTGCAGTCCTAAATGTCAGTTGCATTTTATTGCATCTGTCATTACTAAATGAATGAGTCTAGACAGATGCGACTTTGATACTTACACAACCTCTCGGCGGCAATTTTAGTTTGTCTTCTTATTTTAGAATAAAGGCCTCTTTTTGTTGGAAAATCATCCAGTTGTGCAAAAAATAAAGATCATATTTCAACAAATGAACTGTGGCACTCACAAACTGAATTACAGCTCCTGCTTTTATTAACGCCACAAAAACTCAACCTTAAGAAGTTTCTCCGTCCAACTCTGCCTGGAATTCTTTGCACATTTTAAATCAAATCCATGAGGAAACTTGAGGAGGCTCTTAATAACACCAAGAGACATTATTCTGTCTGACCTCCAGACCGTCTTCAGGTCTTTCAGTGAATAATAATAATAATACTCATGTTTTTACTCAGAG
>JAQFJA010000007.1:3738911-3753376 GCA_029874485.1 Naso brachycentron
ATAAATAAATAAACGAAAACAAGGAAAAAAACAGTCATCCAGGCTAATGTATCATGAGTGTGCTAGTGTATTTTCTTCCCCGCAGCTGTGTTGAAAGTAAACTCATTGGTTCTGCTGGGAAATTATTTAAGCAAGCAAAGAGCTTCAATGCGACCTGTTTGCAGACAAACTTTTAATAAAATCAACATTCATTTCACTGCAAGCTTACAAACTTCTTCCCTAGTTTACGTCTGTCGTCTCTCTGGTGCTGAAAATTGACGTCAAGGCACTTTATGAAATGTATTCCCATTCAAAACATCATTCCACATCAAGCTCAGTGAAAAAGCATCATGTTTTATATGTTTTGACCTCATGTGTTTTAGAAAAGTTTTGGATTTTAACTTTATTAGTTGTAAATGCTGGGGAAACAGTCATATACAATCATCTCAGATTATCTCCATTTCTGGACCGTTTTGCCGTTTCTACTGTTTATAGACTTGAAGTTCGGCTGACTGGCTGCTGGCTGTAGCTTTGCATGGACAAGCACAATGTCACAATTAGGCTGTTCTTTTCTTCTTGTCACACTGCTGTGTAAACAATATGTAGTTATAGATTCCTAAATTATCAAGCCATTGATAATAGTTCAGTAACGCAATGTAATCAATTTGCTGAAGAACAAAGATGAGTCAGATGAGTTGAAACTGTGGAGCAAAGAGTCCTGCTCATAAAACATCAAGCCTCCATTTATTTGCTTTTTTCCTCAGTTTTATTCTCAATTTAAAGAGCAGCCATTTTTCTGTCAGGCTGCTGCTAAGAGCCTAATACCTGCTTTTATCTCTAACAGGCCTGATTACTGTGTTTTCAAGACTAGCCACAGAAAATCTTATTTAAGCTGCAGATCGTTGGACATACAGCAGCAGAGCTCACATTGCTGCTGTTTCAAAGCCCCAGTATTTTCTTCTGTTTCAGGATTTTTCTGGTTTTCAATAGTGATGCACTGAAATGAAAATTTGTGACTAAAAATAATGAAATGCTTTGCTGAAAATATATATATATTATATATATTCCCTTTTTCACTCACTTAAGTGATGTCTGATTTTAAGAAACGTTGTGTGTCGTCATTTTTGAGGTTTAAGAATGAAGAACAACAGATGGAGTGTGCATGCTGGGACTGTGAGGAGCTTTCCTTTTTGCTGCTGCTGTTGCTGCTGTCGCCTTCTCTTTCTCAAGGTCTTTTCGGGGTTTCAGGGGAGGTGGTTTCAATTGGGGCAGTAGGACCAAGAGATGGTTGCTGCCCCCGCGAGCGCGTGCAGATTTTGTTCTGCCGCTCAGAGTTTACCGTGTTGAACTTATGGTTACAGCTTGTATCGTTCTCGGACCCACTGAAATTCCTCCACACTGTCGACATGTTTTGCTGCATTTTTAAAGAAGGGTCCGGCTGCAGCATGTAGCCACTCACACCCAGCCCGCTGCTCACCGCTCATTCCACACCCACCGTTAATGCCCCTCCCACTTCACGCTACTCAGATGTCCCTTCCTTCTTCTTAAGTCGGCAACAAATCTTCAGAGACGGCAGGTAGGTGCTATAGTGTCATTTAACACAGGATTTGTTGCTTTGTCGTATAATGTTTGTAGCTTTAGCAAATGTTACTGAAGTTAGGTTAACATAGCTCGAGTGTGTGTAGTTAAGTGCAGCTAAAGTTGAACGGACGATGGTAGAGATGACGTGCAAAAGGGAAGCTAGCATTAGGTTAGCCTGCCAACATAGAGAGTGTGTGTGTGTGTATGTGTGTGTGTGTGCAAGAGTAAGAAGAGAGACAATGGTTGGAAACTTCTTCAGGTTATTTGAGTTTGTATGGTCGTTAAGAGAGAAGGCTACATTTGAAAGCAAAAGCATTTTCTACCAAAATTTTGTAGCTTTTTTCTCCCTTCCTCTCCTCAGCGCCGTATATCTGTGTCAACTACTAATTTGGTGCCACATTTAATACAGAAAGGTCATAATATGTTCCAGTGTCCTCTTTGCTTTAAGGAGGGAGATTGTACTGGTTCTGTATTTACAGGACCACAAATGAAATAGGCTGTAGTTAACCACCATACAGGTAAATATGAAAGAAAATATGAGTTTGTTGGATGCCAAACCTACAATGTGATATATTTACATTCAGAATACTTATTGATCCCCAGGGGAAATCGTTCACAAAACCGGAGCTCCCATTCAAGAATAGAAAAATAAATGCAGTTAAGAAAGTGTAAAGTAAGTATATAAAATGATGTGTGACCTTCCACAGTGTACGCAAAGATAATATCAATAACAGAAACTAGAAAATTCATATATAAAATAGTATGCTGGTGTAAATAGAAAAACTGTATGTGTTACAGTTAGGTCAGTTATTGCCTAGGTTGAATTATTGCTAGTGGAGTACTTGCACTGTTCAGTTATTAGACATGGTTACTGTAAGTTAGTCAGTAGTGTAGTGTTGAAATATAATATTAAATAAAAGATGGGGTTAAAGTTGACAGTGGTGTAATTGTCCAAGGGCCAATCGTGTCAGACACTCTGATGGAGGAGCTGTAAAGGTAAAATGCCTCATGTTTTCCTTCTTAAACAAGCAACTGGCTGAAAGTGTGAAAGTTTGCTAGTTGCAACACATGGTAAAGATCAGTTGAGATTATCCACACACACATCACTTGTTGTGATAGACTGGCTGTTGTATATTAATTAAACCTGTTAAAACAGTGTATCTGATTTGACATTTTGCCTTGTTTTACAGATTTTAGTTGTTGATAATGATGAGAACAAGATTAATCCAACCACCCCCTGTTCTCATAGTGGAAGCACTTTGGATTCAAACTAGACCAATTCCAGCATGCAGTGCACGAGTCCACCACCTAAACGGTTAACCACATAGAATGGCCAAGATCTGTCATGTCAGCTATTGTTGTCATGTTGTGTATTACATTATACAAATAAACATTATGCATGCATATGTTCTTGACAACGGTAGTTCACCCTTTAAGAAACACAGTGAAAAGTATTGGTTCAAAGATGGTGTGTTGGTGAGAGAAGAGACTGAAGTTTGATGTTATGTTCAGTGATGAGGATCAGATTTATAAAGCAGGTGCACTGAAGACAGAAACACAAATGTTCTCTTTCTGTTATCCAGATGATGTGCCAGTTATAAATCAGGTATCATACATATTGCAAAAATATGTTTCATTTTGAACTGCTAAATTGAAAATTGCGTAAGATTTAATTTTAGTTTAATTCATTTTTAGTAGCTTTTCAGGTAAATGTGTGCAATGAAAATTCGTATTGAGAAAAAAATCTGAAGAAAATCATGATCTGAATTTCAGGAAAGAAAATCATGATTCTCATTTGGTCCTTCATTTTATCATGCAGTCGTAGCACAGAGACAGTTCATCTGCATCCATTCACCTGCTTGGTCACACACCCAGCCTTGACAAAGTCTTACTTCCTGATAAAGTGGGAGGCAGGGGGAAGTGACAGGAGAAAGAGGAGGGAGGGGTAGAAGAAGAGTCTGAGAGGTCTCCTAGGACAACATGATGATCGTTTTTACAGCAGTCTGCCGTGAATAAGAACATAGTTAAAACGTAATCGAAATCTTGAGGACATAGTTAATAGCAAAACACATTTTTATGCAGACCCATGATAAGACTTCTTTTGTTTTTTCTACCTCAGGAAATTAAGAGAAGTAACAGATGTTTTATTGCTTTACCTTCATGAAACAGGCCATCTATAGAATATATAGTATATAAAATATACATGAATGTATTTGAGTTTTTTCATTAAACTGAAACTATTAAATAAACTTCTTCCTTGTGTATTTTTTAAGCATAGTTGTACAATGTGAACATCAAGTCGAAGGTTTTTCTATTTGTTTTTTATTGGAAAGATACCAATATTTGTATAGTTCTCTATGTGACACAAATGGGTGTAAAAAGAATCCAGATACCAATAGTCAAGGTTTGAAAGAAGTTTTTTTTTTTTAATAATTTCCCTTTCACACAAAAATACTACTACTAACCCTTTTACAAAACATAAATACAGAAAACGGACTTATTTGAAGGCTTAGACAATTACTGGAAACAAGGGAAATGGCATCAGGACTTTTGTTTTGAAGGCTAATAAAACGAGGGGGCGTGGCATGAACAATAAGCGGTAAGATGGGCGTGAGTAGCTGCAGGCTGCAGCTGGACAATTTTGCATTTTCATAGTGTGTGCCCCTCACCCCACTGCATCATCAAAAAAACACCCTAATTGAGTAATAATAAAATTTACATCAATATTTGGTCTTTTCACTAACTTGATAAAATACCAAAAGTGCTTTTTTGCTATTTCTAGCCAAAATTATTTGGCCGCCGAGCATTCAGTGTATCCCTAGATTTCAAAACATAGAATAATAGGCTACAGCTCAATACAGGTCAGATATGATATTTATACACTGTGTGTTCCCTCTTAATTTAACACAGCTAAAAACACGATGACATTACATTTGAATCAAGCACAAAGGTAATGAATTAATCAAAATAACAAATATCAGGAGATGCACAGATGATGCAAATGTTACTGTAAAAACTGTAGACGTGTAGGTACTCCAAAGTTAATGAAAGTCCATGAAAAGCAAAATATTCAACATATCCAAATTTTTATTAAAAAAAAAAAGTAAATAACATTTAATTTGAGCCATTTAAAAATTACATTACTAAAATGCAGTGACCATAATTAAATGGACTTATGACACAGCACTTTGTCAACTGGAAAAATTAAAACTCAGTGCTGTTTTAAAAGGTCTAAACAGCAGATGCCAAACTGTGAAGAGCTTTAAGACTGTTTTTCAGTTTGTTTGTTTTTTATTTACAATTCTGGAAAATCTAAATCAAGAAAAAAAAATTCTGTCATTGATTTTTGTAGAAGGAAGACTCTTATACATCAAGTGTCTGTATCATATCTGCAGATCAGGAAACAAGCTTGTAAAATATGTTGTGAGGCGCTGCAGATTTTTAAGCTTCGCAATGTTAACCCACTTTTTCAAGAATACACACACACACACACACACACACACACAGACAGTGCTGACAGACAGTAAGCAGGCGTCCTGACAAAGCTCCTGTGTGACTGGTTTATGCCTCTGAAGATGACAGCAGCCACAATAGATTTGTTTAGTTTATGACTTTATTTCTGTAAGTCATTGTCCGAATTACTGTGGTGGCATTTTATTTTGTCAAGGCAACAGGAAATGCTCTTAGGAGCCTTGACATTTGACTGACTGAGGCTGACAAGGTGGCGTGACTTGCTGCTTGTCCAGGCTGACTGACTCATTGAGTGACATCTGGCTGTTGCTAACTAGCAGACTCTATTTTGGAGCTATATATAGCAGCGCTAGCATGTTTAGCTAAGTAAGGTGATGTGGAGACAATGAATGGGTGCAGGACAATGGGACAATGGGTGCAGTTTTTGCATATTGTAGTCTCACCTTGCACTTTTTTGATGCACTTTTCATGGTGTGTTTGCAGAAGGCTTTAAACCACCTTTTTCATCGACTGTCTGAAAGGTTGTGTGTATGTGGGAGTGTGTTTCTTCATAAGCGTCTGAGGACCCACAAGCTAATGTCGTGCATTACGTGAACATTGGGTTTGTGTTCTTTGCGCTGAAGTACCATTCAGCTGTAACCTCAAACAAGAGTGCTGTCATCACCCTCACCTCTGACTGCCTCTCGACATCCACCCTTCACCTGCTCCCACTCCTCCCTCGCTCCATCGCACAGCCACTGTTGTCCAGCTGGCCCCTCTACAGTCTAACCTTTAGAGAAAAGTAGCACTGGACCTTTGCTATGAGGACTGAGGGCTGCAGAAAACTGCAGGTCAATATTAAACTCCCCAACACCTCAAAAAGCTCTTGGAGGAGAGCAGGGCTTGCTAAAATAACTTTCATTCCTTGGTCTTCCCTAAAGTGCTCCTGAAAATGTTCAGTTGGAGAAAGTAGAAAGTTAAGACTCCAAATAGAACTTTTTTATTGCTTGAGCAGTTTCCCAATGAAAAATGAAAATTAAGATTTTTGCATCCACAATTGTAGTTTTGAAGTTGGCGTATTGCATGTGACACTATAGTTTGTTTGGGGTTTTTTTACAAATGTGTAGTGTTTACATCCCACGATGAACTACTTTTGTAAAAACATCATTGTTGTCAGGTGTGAAAGTCTTGAGCAAGCTGAAAAGATGCCACATTTAAATTTGAAATTTTATATGGAAGGTGTCAACCCACATCATATACTTTCTTAATTCCCCAAGATTCTTAAACTAATTTAAATGCCAAACCCTCGATATCAGGCATTTTGCAACGCTGAGGCACATCTGTATGCATGAGATGCTGCAAGGTTACGAACTGTCAAAGGCAAAACATCATACAAAGATGTGTACAAAAGATCTACATGCAGCTTTGAGGCCAAACTTGCTGCCTCACATCTAATATGCCATACTCCACTCAACAATAGTGCCGTGACTCACTCACATTTTCACACACTGTGTACTTTATATAAAGACTCCTCAGCATAAGACGAGCCAGTTGGATGCAGATAAAGTCATTTGTCTGCCAATTAGAATCGCAGATGCTGCAGTGACAGCGCCGCCGCAGCAGGCTTTGCAGGTCGTTTTTAGAAAATTCACTTAAATCCTTTTGCTGTTGCATTTTAATGCCACCATCCTCTGGAACACAGGTGAAGATCAATTTCACACAAAGTAGGTGTATTGACATCGTCATTTTAGTCAAAGTGAAATGTGCAATCCGGGCCATTTATGAAGCACAGCTACATGTAAGTGCATGAGGCTGCCACCTGCAGTTTAGCCAGCGGGGGGTTACCCTTAATGACCCATCTTTCCCTCTGAGAGAAAGCTGCACTGAAATGCTTTCTGAGAAAGACACACCAGCAGAGAGCAGCTGTCTCTGAGGGGAGTCCTAACGATGATGCTCTTGATGACATCCATGTCCTTTACAATAAAGGTCCAGACTCTTTATTTCAACTTCATTCTGCAAGCCAACATGATTTTCAGCTTTGGTTCTGTTGCCAAATCAGGACCAAGTTTGATTGTAATTCCACCAACATTTCATCTTTCATTGCAGATGTAATGATTAAGGGGAAAGTGAGCAGTGATGCAGCTCTGCAGAGCCACAAATACAAAAATTCTCCCCATACCTGAATCCAGTTCTTTTCAAATGTGTGAAAAGTCTGAGTGGCTGTGAGAGGAAGCAGACAGAATATTAGTTATATGGTGAGCATCTCCTATCATACAGGTTGAATTAGGACTGTGACTTCTTTTAGAAGTGCACAGCAGTTGGTTTTGGCATCCCATGTCCGCCTCCTTCCACACCACTCTGAACAGCTTCTCTGTATGCATGAAGAATCCTGTTTGGACAATTTTTATAGTCACTACTGCAAGAGTTTCTCTCCCTGAAAAATATTTTTCTGCTGCAAAATATATTCAAATCCACTTTTTGCTGGGATTGTAGAACCTCATGATTTTACACAGGATGTAATATGTATTTTACCAACCAATCAATCAGGAGATGTTCCCAAAATAAAGTCTGTGTAAAGTAATGCCCTATCATGGGGTTTGTCACGATCATATGCAATGGTAAATAACGATATTATGATGAATGTTATAGTCCTGAGAGCTGGAGCTCTTGAAGACATCACCACTGGTTACAAACAATGGAGAGAAAGGGGCAATTACTGAATGCACCAGAAAACACAATAAGCACTTGTATGAAAAAATGAGAAACTCACTGAATGTTCAGTGGTGTCCTCTCATGTACCAGCACTATAACACAAGTTAAACAATGGCTTATAGCCTGTAAATAGCTCTTTCAGCTGCTTCAGAAAAACAGCTGTTTACCAGTAATATGCTGTTGTTCATATTTGTGTTATAGTGTCAGAACATCAGCGGACATGACTGACTATTCGGTGAATTTTTAAATTTATTTTGTTTGACAGATTGACGGCTTGTCCATGCACCTCTGTTGTTTTCAGCTAACGGTGATGTTAGCAACGAGCGCTAGCTTTCAGGACTGCCCTGTTAGTCATAGTATTGCTATTAATCATTTTACATGATCATAAAGAACTCTATGATAGGGCACACATCCTCATCTGCGTCGTACCTACGTCGTCAGCACTTCTGCTTATTTTTTCAGTGCTCCTGAAGACAGATTAGAGCTGCCACACAGCACGCGGGAGACGCACATTGGACACACATCGGCAACAATGCGACACTTTTGCTCAGGGGGCTCACCGTTTTTTTTTTCTTTTCGATGAGATGCATGCAGTTCTCTGCTAAAACAGAGAAATAACCTGTTGACACTCATCTTGACATTATAGCAGCAACATTTACTGAAGTTTAAACATTTTCAGTGTTTTTTTCAAAATAAAACCTCTCACAAGCATATATGTGCAGAGAATCCCTTCATTTAAAGATTTAACTGTGAATCATTTGACAGATCTTGATGTCTAAAACAGTATTTGCATTTTAGGATAAATAAACCAGAGACCCCTTTGGCTGACTTTATCTAACAACACAGTGCGCATCGTACCAGCCTGGAGTCAGTGCCAGTGTCTGAACAGGAACAGAACTCTGCTTAATATAATGAGCTTAAAAACAGTGTATGACTTGCTGTAACGAATTTCGTTAATTTATGATATGAAGAATTGTAAAGTATCGTTTCCATGAGACTCTTTGGTCAGAAAGTGATGGATCATAGAAAATAAACTTGGCATTTCATCCTTGCAGCAGATTGATTTGCAGCCTTGCACTTCCTCTGCCTCTCTCTCTCTCATGCGGCACACAGTTTTCTGTCTAAACTGAATATGAATTAAATGCATCATATATAATAACACTTTCACATCAAGGGGAATTTTAAAGGAAAACTCTATGTAGAAAGACAGCAGCGCTGCCTGCAGCAGACTGGTGATGCAGACACGCTGCAGAGGTAGATGCAAGATGTGTGCTCCTGGCGTTATTGTGGAAAAAAACACAAACTTCTCCTTTAAACTGTTACTCACCAGTTTCCTGTTGAGGAGTTTTGGGGTTTGCCGAAATGGAAGCTCGGTTTATTCCAGGCATATGACCCTGCTCCATGTTCCTTCAGTTGAAATTGTGATATTTGGTTAAGACTTGACTTGTGGGCGTGGTTTTAGCACCTGCAGCAGACACGCCTCCAGCTTCTTAGAGAGAAAAAAACTGCTTGATGTTGATTTTTGAAACCTACTTTCATGTACGTAGTGACTTTTTTATTCATTTAAATTTGGCTGGGTCGTAAATAACACCTTTTTCTGTGGGGTGACAAACTCATAAATTATCATATTATATAATGGAGAAATCATTTACATCTGCTTTACATCGACTTAACTCTCAAATTTTGTCCCTGAAACTATGCAGGACCCTAATTTCTCATTTCAGTTCTAACTGTAATTACCTTGTCTTACTCATGCAGAAATGCAAAAGGTAACACATAGCAGACCTGCCTTTACAGTGTACACTTGTACTGCATTAACACAATGTGACACATCATTTCCAGCAAACAGGAAGCTAATCATGTTTTTCCATGAGGTCGACTTTCTCGTTACAGCCGTCGAGTTCTTTGACACTGGCATCGTTCTGTTCTTCTCAGCGCTGTCCCCGCAGGCTCTGTTCCCACATTCAGCCCTGATTCCTCCGTGTTACTCGCTGCTTGCATCAGCCATACACTGACACACATTTGCAACTAATTATGCTCACATTCACCTCACTCAGGCCCGCTGCAGTGGGAAATGGTGACCATTGCATTTTGTGTGATCATCATTCAGGGTCGCAGGAATTAAAGGCGATGGCCCTGAGCCCCGTTCGTCTTCCTTCTGGCTGCTTGTCATCTGACTTTAAGGACTTTAAGCTTATTGTGCTGTCACAGTCATTGTAAGTCACGCTGGATAACAGTGTTAACTTAAGCCCTGAAATGTAAATGTCACTGCAAGCTCTTTTTATGAAAGGCAGTAGAGATGAGCCATGAAATCAACTGTTTGAAACTTGATGTTTGCCTGTCGCTCGCCAGAATAGTTTTCCTAAAATTAAAATTGTTTTATTGTCCTTACTGCATTTATTCTAATATTATTAAAAGTATAAACAAAGCATGACCTAAAATCACATCATGTTCCTTTTACATTGTTTGTTGGTTCCACATAACTTGCCTCCCAATTTTTAATCCAAAAAATTATTTGTCTACTTAGAGCTGACAGCACTCTCTTCTCCATTAGATGAGCCATTTTCAGGATCGATGCTGTGTACGTAACTAAAAACATGTAATAAATGCATGACAGATTGGACTGCTCATTTCAGTCGTTGTGGTTAATGTCAAAAAGAAATTGCCTTTTGTAAAGATCAATACAGCTTGGCAGCAGAACGGTTGACAGTACACAGCTGAAACCTTAAGAAATACTTATGTTTAAATTCCCCTCAAGTATATATTTAACAAAAGTAGACAATTTATTCTAGTTTAGATGGAGACCTGAAAGGTAGGTTGGTTGGATTTGAGCTGAAAATGCAAGTTCTCCCATTTGTTTTAATGTGAGCAGTCAGATTAGTCCTAGTGGTACTGACTGTGAAGAGGCAACTTTTGTAGTAATGCAACACAATGTCACGCTGCATTGGCCAATCAGTTGATCAGCCAATAAGAGGGCCGAACAGGCTAGCCAAGAGGAAATACAAAGACTTAGACCCTGTTTAGATAGCGCAAGTTTTCTCATTGAGTGAAACACTTTTGTTGTTGTTCGGCCTTCCTTTTACATGACGATGGCGTGCTGGCGCCCCTGAAACCACAAACTTTTGAAACCACAATTCAGAGTGGAATCTTTTGAAACCACAACCTGCTTTTCAGCTGTGTAAACTGGTAAACTGCAAAGCCTGTGACAGTAGTGACTAAGCTAATGCTAATGCTAGTGCAAGTCATGCATTCCACTCTAGCCACTACCAAACTCTGATGAAACACTCCACAGTGCACCAAAAGCAAGTCAAATATGACGACAGTGAATTGAGGTGAATTTGAGTGTTCGTGTCATAATTCTAAAAGTCAAACTACGGCTGAATTTCTTTAATTTGTGGCTGCGTAGGGCTTCAGGCTCAGATTCAGAAAACTTAATGTATCCCGAAGGGGGAAATTCATTGCAGCTTTCCCAGCCATACAAACGTACCTCCATCCATACACAATAAACCAGGGCTTAGCAGCAACAGGCAGTGAGCAACTTTAAGCAGCTCCGATGGTATGATTACAAAGTTACACCCTCGACTACCAGCCTGGCATGCGTACTATAGCGCCTTCGGTTGTTCATGTAAAAGCGGATTTTTTTTTAAAGACGCAAAGGAAAGACTTTCCTGTTTTTTGTAGGGCGGTTCTTGTGTAAACGTGGCCTTAATATGCATTTCCACGGCAAATAGTTCTAGAAACTTTTTGAGACAAACTGTTCACTGGGGACTTTTAGGGGAACTAAACACCTTTAGGGGCTTTTTTCTGTTGACATTCGCACCGGCAATACAAACCCTCTGAATCGATGCAAACTGGCTGACAGTTGGCATACCCACGTCAATTCTGTGCGACTTGCAACAACAATAAGAACAACAAATAAAACCGACTGCATTACTGCTCCACGCAAGTGTCTAGCATGTGGCGATAATGTATCATGAATCTACTTGCTGAACGCCTTTAATTTTCAGAGATGTGACAATCTCATTACAAGCTCTGGTTCGTGTTTTGTGTCATCTTGTTTACACCGCTGGCTGGTTTTTAAAAATGGTAGCTACCTCCTCTGGCTACTGAGTTCGGCCAATCAGCATACATTTGTACTCATAGTTCCTATAGTGCTGCGAAAGTAGCTACTCTGGAGTTGGAGCTAAAAAGGTTCCTTAAAACAGAGTTCTCTGAACTACAATGGTTCAATTTCTGTGGTGGTGATGCAATTAGAAGGGGGTTCATAGAACTAAGAAATGGATCCTCTTGTCTGAAAACGCCTGATATGACTATACAGTGAGTGCCATTGTGGGCATGACCAAAACAAACAGAAACCTCACCCACTTTTTTTGGCGAGTAACTTGGTGACGTTTTCTGCCACGATGCATCTTTACTCTCAAACTGGCAGAGTTTCTGGTTTAAATTTGAAGCTCTGAGTAGAAATAAGTTCAGGTCTGTGTATGTTTGAGCCTCTGCTCACCGTGCTTCCAGACACCTGCTGATACTCGTGAAGGTTTTTCTGAACAACTGTGAGCCCACCTGTTGGGGTTTGTGTGCTTATTTGCATGTTTTTCAAAGTGTTCAGAGGCATGTTTCTCCTCGTGTGTTTCCTGTGCATCTGTTTGCATAGATATTATTGGATGTGTATTTGTGTGTGTATTTCTGAGTCATAATCAAAGCCTTCCTTTGAGACCTGACAGTTCCTTTGAAGGTGCCGGAGCTGCCAGATGGCAGCAGACAGACCCAGTCACTGCAGACATTTTGTGTCATACATGGCACCGGCCTTTTAGTCAGAATGAGTCCCACTGCAACTTGCGCGAGCCGCTGTCAGTGCTGGTGGATTTTTCCTGAGGGAATGTTTATGTAAAGAAGATCTTAGGTGACTGCTGCCATGCACGAAAATAAGTATGGCTTTTACATGTTCCTTTAGTTTGACTTCTGTACCTTAAATATAGTTTATCTGTCTCGTAAGGGCTCAGTTATTGGAGGAGCGTTAGTTTCTCTCTCACAGCCGCCAACAATTACTGCAACACAGACTGGTTTTACACACAGGCTTACAACAGACAAAAATGATAAAAGATTTTTTTGAATAGAGATGCGCCAGCTAGCTAATTAGAGCAGAGATCCAGCAGAAGCATCCAGTGGCAGCATAATATACCATGATGCAAAATACTGTAATAATGGCACCGCTTTAACGTTCACTTTCTTTGCCTGAGGACAGAAGTCTTGTTTTACTCAGTTGTAGCACAAATGAGATTTGAGGCCAGAATTTGAGTTTTGGAAGCCTGAATTTTTCCTGTCTGGACACGTAAGAGTTGAGTCATGTGTATTGATTCATAAAGAGGCAGTAAAACACATCCTGCCCCTTTGAATGACTCTGTGGTGCACAATACAATAAGTCTTTGATGTTCATTGTCAGTTTTCAGTGTTCCTTTTATTTCTTTTCTTCAGTGCCATCTCATGCTGTTATATCCCCATGACGTCCCTCCTTCCTAGCTGTACCTCCACAAAAATATCCCCACAATGACACCTTGTGTATTTAGCCGACATCCATCGTTGGCCTAACGCAGAGATAAATCACCCATAACTTGACATATATGAGACACATATTGCTCCCTGAGGTATTGACAGAAATGCAGAATGTGATAATGTCCCTGATCGTTGCAGCAGCGTCCCACATGATTAACTGTGCTGTAGATTTGTTACACTATGCCAAAGGCAGACCGCCAGGAGGAAGGTGGGAGACAAATAAACGTCTCCAGATACCCTCACATATTTACTACCCTATTAAGCTGCCCTCAGTGCCCCTTTTCTCACAGCGACACCTCACCACTCAGCTATAAATATGAATGTCAACCACGATGTCAAGACTAAGGCCTCCGTTAGAAATACCTGCAATTATGTCATAAAGTGAGTGGAAAGCTGCTCTCTGGCTTGTGATGTGTAAACTTTTTTCATTTTTGTCTGATCAAATGTTATACGGCTCAGGCTGTGGGATGTTAATGAGGTGATGTGCAGAGGTTTGGCTCCCCGAAAAGTCCTCACACCTGTTTCCCCCGCTGCGCTCGAACTGCCACCGATTCGCTTCTCCCTTTGATAATTCTGTTGCGGAAAATATACAGTCCACACATAAAAGTTTCCTAAAGAATGGGAGCAGATCAGAGGGAAAGATCTGAGGCTCTAACAAGGCGGGCTGCTGTGAAGCCGCTCCGCTCTCTGAAGTCAGACTTTAAGTTCATTAACCTGCCAGTGCACCTGGTTTCTGTGTTTTTAGCAAATGACAACTTTTGCGTTCCTGCAGAGTTAAATTTGGCCCTTGAGCTTCAGGTGATTATGCCTTAATGCATTTATGCATGTAAGCATTTCATTGCATCAATGAACTACCTACCAAATATCTCTGATTAATACCCAGTTAGCAGCGCTGAAATAAGTCTCTTTTATGTTAATGCAAATCAGATTTTATTGTCACCTACAATCACAGACACTACACCAACTCTAGCTTCAAGCCCGGGACTTATTCAGCGGAACTGATCAGAGAATTAACTTAATAAACATGTTTTTAATGCTGAGCCCTCAGAAGAAACCCACACAAGCAAAGGGACGTGTTCCACAGAAAGGTCTTGCCCCTACTGGGATTTGAAGTCATGGCCTTCTGACTTTGAGGCAACACTCTCACCACTGATGTTATCGCCACTTCAAGTATTACAATGCTTGAAGTTGAT
>JAQFJA010000007.1:3791677-3801874 GCA_029874485.1 Naso brachycentron
CGCTGAGCTCAGTTATTCACCAGAACGCACTGATGTGCCCTTCCTTTAACTTTTCCTTCCTCATAAAATACTGCAAAGCTGATTTTTTAAAATATGTTTATACATTCACATGTACTTGCTAGCAGTCTTCTTCTTTGCCTTTGTTGGTGCATAGCTGCATTTTGTCACACAATAGCACCACCTATTGATCAGTGACATTATTGGCAGGTTTGTGTAACTACCTACAGTAACAAGATTGACCTATAGCGCCACCAGTGGTCGAAAACTCCACAGGGTGTCTTTAAGTTACTGCTGCTGCAAACAAAACACTTTCTGCTGCTGCTTCCTGGTAAAACTTTTCCAAATGCAAACCAGGGGAGGCTTTTATTGTGAAGCAGCCACAGGAAACACGTGTTCCAGAGAGTTTTATCTGGCTGTTTGGTGCCAGTTTGGCTTTAAATGGTCAGGCTTTGTAACTGCGAGTTAGCCAGCCCAGAACTTAGCATCACACTGGTTACCTTGGTAACAAGCGTATGGGATGTTTGAATGGATTTTGGATTCTCTCAGAAAATCAGCTCTGCTCAGCTTCTGATTTGATTCAGCACGCTGACTTTTCTACTAAACTCTCTCCTCTTAGTGTGACCTGCTGGAGCGAGTGATCATGGCTGTGTCCTTCGCTCGTCTCACATCCTTTTTCAAAGATATTATAGATTTTATTCTTTTTCACGATGACATCTGTCATCCCCAGCAAACTCTAGTCTCATTGAGCCACTTGTTAGCAGCCGTCTTTATTAAGACAAATAAACCCTAAAAGTTCAAAAACTGGATTTATTCTGGCGTATTTTATGTTGCGAAACAAAATGTCTAACTGTCTTTAGCCTGTGTGAACCACAGACCTTATTTCAGACATTTAACTGAAAACCCATTAAAAACAATGCAAAGACTTTGAGATGAGGGAACAGGAAGTGCTAACATGCTAACTGACTCACGGGTTTAGGGACTTACTTGACCACTCTATTGGAAAAGAGCAAAGCTGAAAAGTCCTGTGTGGGTGTGGCTGCTTTGTTTTGTTTGTTTGTTTGTTTGTTTGTTTTTTTTTAATGACACAAATTTAATGTAAAAATGCACTTTTTCCTCCTAAATATAAAGTTGTTTCCATAGAGAGAAGTGTCCCAGCTTTCCCCATTTGAGTGACAAATCAAAACTTAAGAGCACAATACGAACCGTCACTGCGTCCAGAGAAAACTGGACTCAGTGAGGTCAAATCCTTTGACTTTCTCCCACATCAGAGCCGGCCCTGTTGGTCAACGTGCGCAGTGTGCAGTGTGCTGATGCTGCATTACAGGATTCCCAGCTCCTAAAGTTCAGATTTTCCAGATGATTACTTCTCGCCACCATTTGGTTCTGCCAGAGTGTGAAGTGGCCTCAAGTTGTTCAAAATATCTGAGGAAGTGTGGAGGTTTGCAAAGGGAAACATGCAGGAATCCTGAACACTGTCTGCCATTGTGCCACCGTACCTGTGACACACCTGTCAAATTAGTTTCAGTTGAAAGATGAGCAACTTCCCTCGATCTCGCCACGCTTTCCAAGCCTCAAACTTTATCGGGTAACACTTCAACTTTACAGTGGCCTTATTTCAGCTTATTAATCTCTGTATTAGCTGATAGAAATGTGCAGCAAATACATATTTATCAAGTGTGAAATCTCCCTAATATTCGCCATACAAGCAGAGTTTTCCTCAAACACTGGCAGCATTCATGTGTATTTAAAATGCTTGAGTACGCAGGTTAAAGCATCAGAATAAGGTCATTGTAAAGTCCAGCATTACCCTCCGTCTTTCTTTCTCTCTTTGTATAGCGGCATTAAATATATTGAGGAAGTAGTTTGTTAATATGTATAATTTAGCATTTGCTGTTTTTTTTGTAAATAATGAGAAAGTATTGTGAATGACATTTGTTGAATGGTTTTAAAAAATCATTTATGGCAGACCTCTCCAGGCTTTTATAAATGTGACTGCAGTACATGGCATATTTTGTATGTAAGACAGCAGTTTAAAGTTGAACAAGCATTACTAGAAGCTGATGAAACTATGTGTAAAACTTGAGGATAATAGCTTAACTGAACTTGTAATTACTGATGTACATAAAAGAATGACAGAACATTTTTTGTCTATTATTAAATGTGAAAATCCAGCCGGTGCTGTTTGTCTCTATAACTCTGTTGCAAACAAATTCAAACTTCTCCTGCAGAGCTCGTTGGAGTGAAGAGCCGCAGGGTTGGTCCTGGTTATGTGATGTCTTTCAAGTAAGTACAGAAAAATTAGAGATTTTATTTGATGTGTATCTACAAAAACAAGCCCCTGAAACTGCACCTGGAGGCTGGAATGTTTACCTCGCATTTACATCAAATATGTAAATTATCTGAAGAGCTTAAATGTCCTCATAAAAGTTCATCCTGCAGGGAATAAGTGCTCAGATTTTTACAGCGATCTGGTTTTGTGTTATTGTGAGTGGAAGCGTGTTGTCTCCCTCACTGTGCTTTTACCTGTGTTACACCTGTTAAGGTGGACTGGACAGAATGACTTTTTACATAACAACATGCCTGTTAATCTCCTCCACGTTTGCTTGTTCCAGACTTTTGTCCAACAAATTACAGTGTGAACAGTTCAAATTCTTGATGTGAATCATACTGACCTCGTAAAAATCAAAAAGAAGACTCCAAGTCACTCTGTCTTTTTGGTTTTTTAAGATATTTTTGGGGCTTTTGGTGCCCTTATTTCTTGGATAGGTGAGGACATAGCCTCTGTATATGGGGCGCCCGCTCTCCCACCTGAGCCACCGGACGCCTCAAGTCACTCTCTTTTGAACGTTAAAATGTCTTCCTGGGTCATGTTGGACCTTAAAAACACGCTCTGACGCGTTTCGGCAAACGACCCTTCATCAGGGAGTCAAAGGCGAAGGAACACGCCTTTGACTCCCTGACGAAGGGAGTGCCTTGGAGTCTGCTTTTTGATTTTTCAAGTCTCAGTAAATCCCTTCCCAAAAAGCACCTCGAACAGACTGATTTTGTGTCCAGGAAGCCCCTTTTTTTTGCATTTTTGATTTCTACATACTGACCTGCTGGTTGAACTTCAGGTCAAATTATTGGCTGTTGTAGCTGTTCTTCTTGAGTAATTATGTTTATGTGAGATTTCCAAAATTAAATGAAATGTTAAATTGGAGGGTTTACAGATACCTAATGACAGCGATCGGACAATTTGGGGGTTTTTGGTCCAGCCCACATGGGTTTCATGACCTCAGCCTGTCCTGCAAAAAGGTCTGATCAGCCTCATTAAAGGACCATACCAGTGTTACTACGTCATTGTTCTTTGTCAACATAGGCTACTTAAGCTCCGCCCATTTTAGCTGCGACCAGCAGCTCTACAGGTCGATCCGTCGGTTGCTCGGTTGATTGGTTGGTTGGTCCACAAATATTCCCCACTCTGAGTGTTTTTCCACCAAACTGGCTCTGGTGCTTAAAGCGGTTCTGTTCCAGATCCTCGGAACCTCGTTGGTTTCTCGTGAACCAGTCTGCATTTCCACCAGTTTTGGACAGAATTATGGGGATCAAAGTTATGTCACCAACAGGGGGCGTTGCGCAGCACACAGGGACCTGTAGAACTTGACACGCCCACTTCTGTTCCCAAGGAAAACCTGCTATTTTTTAGGTCCCAGTTGGGAACCAACCTTCTGAGTTTTAATTTTGGTTGAAATGCTCAGAACGCTTCAAAATTGGGGCCGTGAACTGGAACAGAACCAGTTCCATGTTAGTGGAAACGGGCTGTCTTTGGCAGCCACATTTTTCTCGTGGCAATGGGAGTGGCCTATTGTGGCCTATTGTAAAAGGGCGCATAACGTCCACATGGATTCACACACTTGCACAAGATTTAGTGGAAATGTTGGTCGAGAGCCAAAGGACAGTTTATTAACTGTTGGGACAACCGGAAAACTGGGCCATGTGACACTGATACAGGAAATGAACGGTCGGTGGGCGGTCTCACTTACTATGAACCATCTGCACCAGAGACGAACTCCGCTCAGACGTCACAAGGTCTCACTCTGGATTAAAAGTGAAAGTGAAAAAGTTCCTCTCGTGTCTCGGTGTCATACTGCGACACATGGCAGCGCACACACCCTCTGCAGCTCCGGATGAAACAAATGTTGAGAATGATTATTTGTAAAAACACTTTTCCCCAGGCTGGTTTTCAAATAATCGCTGCTATTTTTAATGCTGCTGTTGATGTTTGCGAGCCCTCCAGCGAAGTGGCGGCAGGAGAGGCTGAGTGTCGGTGAGCCGCTCTGTTCTCACCAGCAATTATTCATCACCAGTCATCCTGCATCTCTCTTTCATTCTTTCTCTCCCTTTAATCTCTCCGTCTCCCACCTCTCCCTCCCTCCTTGTCTCTCTCTCTCTTCTCCTCCTTTCACTCCTCATCTTTTTCTTGCACCCCTGATCTCTCACTTCATCTCCTCTCCTTCTCTTCTTCTCTCTCTCTTTCACTTTCTCCCACACTGTCTGACACCTTTTTCTCTCCCTTCCTTCTTTCTTTTCACCTCCATCCATCTCACTTTTCTCCCACTCGTCCCATCCTCCTCTGTTTCTGTTTTTCACTTCTACCTTTCTGTCTTTCCGTCTTTCTTCTCCCTCTCTGTCCTCTCAGCCCCTCGTCCTCCCTCTCTTTCAGTTGTTTTTTTGTTGTTGCTCAGACTCTCCCTCTCTTCTCGTCTCTCCGTTGTTGATACTTTCTTCATCTCCTCCATCACCAACATCTCTCTTTTTATTCCTTTGCTTATCCTCCTCCTCTTTGTTTCTATCATCACACTCTCCCCATCTTCCATTTGTACCTTTTACATCATCCGCCATTTTCCTCCATCTTTTCTTTCCCTCTCTCCCTTTATCTCCTTGCCTGTTTCTTCTTCTCGTCTTCCTCGTCTTACTGTCTGTCTTTGTTCTTTTCTTCTTCTATACTTTAAAACCTTCTTTTCCTCTTTTATCTTGCTGTTTTCTTTTATTCTACACTCGTTCTTTACTTCTGCTCATGTCCTCTCTTTCCTGTTGCTGCACCTTCCTTCTCCCTCTGCGCTGCTTTCTTTCTGTTTTGTCCTTATTTTGAATCACTCCGTTCTTTCCCACACTTCTAATTTGACGTTCATCTTCGTTTACCTCTCATCTCTTACTCTGTTGTCTGTTTCGATCTCTCACCTCTCCTCCTCTTTCTCCTCCTTGTTTTTCTTCTTTTCCACTTTTTTTCCAACAGGTCTCTCATGGAAACCTCCCACATTCCTATTTTTCTGTTTTTTTCTCACCTTCTCTTCTTTTATGTTGCTTGTCCTTGAACTTCTTTTCTTTATTGCTTTCTTCATGCTTCTCCCCCTCCTCCTCTTTCTCGTCCCTTTTACTCCTTCCGTCACATTCTCTCCTTTTTCTCCTGTCTTCATTTCCCTAGTTTCCTCTTTCCCTCTCCTATTTCTCTCCACCTTTCTTTATCTTTTCTTTCCTTACTCTGCCCTTTCTTTCATTCATTCTGTCTTTACCATTAACCATTTCGTTTTTGTATAACATTTTTCCACTGTCCTCTCTTTTTCTGTTTGGTATTTTTTCTCATCTGTCTCTTTTTTACTCATCCCTAAAGCTTCTTGCTTTTCTTCTTGTTTTCAGTTCTTTCTCTTCATTAATCCCCCTCTCCTGTTATTGTGTATTTCTCGTTTCCGTGTCCTTGTTCTCTATCTGTCCTTCCTCCTTCTTTTTCACCTTTGTTGCAGCTCCTTTCTTTCCCTTCTTTCTGTTTTCTCTGCTCCTTTCCTCCCTCTTCTGAAAAATTCTCCTGTTCTCTATCATCTGTCTACACTTTTGCTTTTCTTGTCTTCTGCATCACTCTCTCTCCTTGTTCCCCTCCTCTCTCCCTCTTCCTTCTGCCTCTCTCTCCTCTGCCTTGTCCGTCCCTGTTTTCTCTCCCTCTCTACCTCAGGACTTCCTGTCGGTGTAAACAGATGATTAGGTGTTGCCCTTTGATTCCAAGTCTTTGACTAAATCCATCCTGATCATTTTGACAGCTTGTACTCTGCTGCTCTGTAGCAGTTGGCTGATGATGAGCCTCTTATTTTTCTCCTTTTTTTTTCTTGGCCTCCTTCACATTATGGTGAGCTTGTTTATGAAACCGTCCTTCTCTCCTCCTCCTCCTCCTCTTCATCCTCTGAGTCTAATTCCAAATAAGCAGAGATTGTTCAGACTTTACATGCGTCTGCCCATTTTTCAGGTCATCTCGTCTTTATTGCTTCCACCAGTCTAATGTAATTATCTTTCCTCAGCTTTGATTCAGTCGGTTTTTCAGCAGAGCTGTCAGGGGCAATAATGTCTGGAAAAAATTTCCCCCGTCGTATTTCAAATGTGCTGAACAAAGGTTACACAGTGAAATGTAATTCTCAGAAATGCTGCATTTGTATTTTCTTGTTGCAGACGTTTTCTTTTTTTCTGTGTCTCTCATGTCTTGCTGACAACATTAGACACATTATCACAATTAGTAAACATCTCTCAGAGGAGCCGCTCCGATCTATCCGCCCCTGCTTCATCCTGAATACTGAGCCGTCACATTCTGACTCATGATGATGTTTTCCTGCTCAGTTCTCTTTACTTGGAAGGGTTTGAATAATCTGCAGTCTGTCCATACTGGTAAAGAAAACCTGTTGCTGATGTGCAATAGGTAATCCAAAACAGAACGGACGTCCTCTAAAACTGTAGATTTTATTTAGGGTGTTTCTAACGGCACAAAATGGCGGTAATTTACCTGCCAGACAGCATACACAGGAACGACTAGTTTTTCAGGGGAAAAGATGTCGGGCCTTCAAAACTTAGTCCGTCCTGATTCCTGAAAGAGGATCACAAGGCCAGTTTAGTTGCTGTTACTTGAGGCAACTCTCTCTGACAAGAGACAATAGGGAATATAATCTAAAGATATATTAATTAAATGGACTTTGTGGTGAAACTGAATGACTTTCTTTCCACTATCTTTGTTTTTGTGCAAACATTTCTAAACAATTATTTGTGGAAAAAATAAAAATAAAATACAAGCACTTCTGCAATCTGAACTTGTGAGCACAAATATAGTCCAAACTTTTCTCTGACTGTGTAATTTGACCACGGACAGACAGGCCGGACCAAACTGGTAGTAGACATGAAACTGGCCCGTATTTTTCTTTATTGAGCCATGTAACATTCCCTGCGTGATTCATGTCAAATTTGTTTAAGGATTTAACACTGAAAAACACACAGTAAAGTCGCGTCAGGTGAGCTGCATTCCACGGACACCGAGACCAGCGGCGGCACACACAGGTTTGTCTCGACCGTTCAAAATGGCGACCCGCTTTCCGAGAGAACCTGACGACACGCGGGGTCCTGCTGACACCGCAGAGTCCGGATCCGTGCCCCCACCCCGCGAGTGAGACTTCCGGGGTGACGTGGAGAGGACGCGTGAAACGCAGGACGCCAAACTTGGAACGCTGTTTGCGACAAACAGGCGGAAAAAAACTTTATTTTATTTTACCATCACAAACTGTCGCTAAATATTAACAGTTTTTAAATCAAACTAAAGTCTCGAAGCGCCGCTGAGCAACTGAACAGACCAGCGCGACACTGGAAGGAAGCTAACAGCTAACGGCTAACTCACCTGCAGCGGCTAATTAAGAAGTTCAACAGCAGCTCAGCAGGTGAGTCACACACACACACACACACACACACACACACACACACACGCCTCGCGACAGGAAATAGTCTGTCAGCAATGTGTTTTAGTAACACCTGCCTGATGTTTTTTTAATTCAAACTTCATCCTCAAGAAATCGTGTTTTTAAAGTTTAATCGAATTTTTAGTCTTTGATTATAAACGTCTGAGCGACGGAAGTTCCCCGCGACGTTGTCTAATAATGGATTTTCAGAGTAAAAGCTCTGTGGTGTCTCGCAGCTTGGCCTGATCTTGTATGTGTGCTCCAGCATTTTTAAATTGAAAAACATTTTAGAAGGTTACAAATGTTATCATCCATATTGTTTGTTTGTTTGTTAGATACTCAGTAACTTGTGTGTTTTCAGTTTCTCTGTCAGAAAATGTCACTTGCTGTAAGTGTGTTGAGCATTTTTACGGTGCAGCAGCTGAATTGTTCAGTCAGATTAAGAGTTTTAAAAATCGTTTGGCTGCCGTCACACATCAGAAAGCTCGTATTTGTTTAAGGCCGGATGTACCTGATCCTGATGCCACAGCGTGTTTTAGGCTTAAACCCACAGGGCAGCTACTGTTAACAGAACACAAACGAGCTTCCGTTGTGAAAATGACACGTGTAGAAAAATGACTCTCAGTCAGTGCAGTGTAAAGTGAACCTCAGATATAAAGTTTCTGTCTTTACATGAGGTGCCAGCCAAAGAGACTGAGAAGCTGCCTGCAGTCTGATAGAAATTCATTTCCCAACACTGATAAATTGTTTTAGACATTTATTGCCTCTATTATTACCTTATTAAATTTATGCCTTTGTGTAACATCAGTGACAATATTAATTTCAAACCTGCTTTACGCTTGAGAGGAGACCTTGTTTTAGTTTGATACTTGACTGATAAAAAAATCTTTTCTTAATAATCTGTTTTATTGTGGCAGAAGTCAAAGTTCCCTCCAAACTGCAGCTTGTGTTCATTTTTTTAAAAATGTATTCATTAATTTATTTTTATTCTCAGCGTAATTTTCCCTGATGGTCTAATAATTAACTTGTGATCCTCTGTGAAACATGAACAGAAGCTCACCGTAAAGGAACAGTTCATCAACATATTTTTTAGTTTCTTTTTAAAGTTAAATTAACTGCAGCTAGTTCAACCTGATTTCAGCGCAGACTTTCTGTAGGTATTGCATTCACTGTTTGGACTACACGTGCAATTATTATTTGCTCTTTGTTATTTTATGGATTGAATATAATATTAAATTTACATGAAATATGCCCTTTAGTAAGGGCTCATGGATTTTTTTTCAGTGTTACTAAAAAACACTTGTTGTGTTTTTAGTGTCACACTGAGGAGACGTGAGTTTTGTTGTGAATTTCGTCAACAATGAGTTTTGTTTGACACAGTTTTGGTTTAAAAAAAGACTAGAGAAGTAGAGTTTAAACATTTCTCTGTAGTATGGATGTAGTCTCTTCAGAGTCCTGTCTCTGTTCTGATGAAACTTTAATTAATGGAGAGGAGAGTTTGTTGAGGTAAAACTCTCACAGGTTGAGAAATCCTGCTGTAGATGTTTAAAGGGCCACATCAGCAGCTGGTTTCAGATCTCAGGCTGCATTCAGCTTCCTGCTGCTTTTTAGCCTTTTATCAGCCTGCAGCAGCAGCTACAGTATGTGGGGAGGCAGGAAGTCTGTCCCACATAGCTGCTGACCCAAAACATGGTGGCTGTGACGACCATATGTGAAGCACAGGTGGCGCTGTGGCAGCTGGAGTCTCACTTTGTAACTGGGTGACTGCCTGAGCCTTTTCAAAAAGCTGAGTGGGTGAGATGATGCAGTGATTTTTAAATGATGTCATGTGACTGCTGCTGCTTGTTTTTCAAATTGATCTTTGCTAAGCACTGTCACTACAGCATGGGGGCAGGTTTTACAGCCGCAGTGCGCTCGTCGTCGCCATAGCTTCAAGTTTTAAGGTGCTTTTACACAAGGACCTGCGTCAGCGCTGCATTAAGGCTCGCCAGTAACCCGTCTTCTGTTAATTTAACGTTGTTTACACAGAATCAAGCAGCACATCTTTAAAATGCGTCAGTCTGTCAGCTTACACAGTGAACCAGGGTCATGGATGGAAAGGAGACGTTGCTGGTGTGATGTTTAACAGCATGGATACCAGGGATACACAGTACAGCCAGCCCTCGGTTCTTGGATCACGGTTTCGGTTTCAGTACACATTTTGTGCGTACGAAAAAAAGCTTTTGCATTTTTTCTAAAATTATTTCTTTATTTGCCTATTAGCTAAAAAAAAAAAAAATTCCATTCAGACAAACTCTTGCATATTGTAAAATGTAAAATAAGTGTGTCTATCATAAGGCTGTAGTCTGTCTGTAGTTACAATGCCTATAAAAAGTATTCACCCCCCTTGGATGTTTCACCCTGTTGTTGCTTTCATACATGAAATCATGGTCAATATAATTTGGCTTTTTTGACAAGA
>JAQFJA010000007.1:3927259-3937895 GCA_029874485.1 Naso brachycentron
ACACATGGACACATTTGGACATTTGGAGAAGACAGAGACGATCTCTGCTGATGGAGACGAGTCAGAGATAAACTGAGAAGCTCCTTTAAAAGAACATTTGGAAGCTTGTGAGGAAACATTAAATTCAAACTTTGATCCCAATTAATCCATTAACAACATCTTGTCAGTGAACTGCACACTGCATGCTCACAACTAACAACTGTCTGCTAAAGGCCGAGGGAGTAAAAAGATCTCGGCTTGGTTGTACTGGTTTTCTCAGCACGCTTCGTTCTTTCACAGTTTGGATTTTTATTCTTAAATTTCAGCTCATCACTTCCTACGAATAGAAATGTGACTTTGCCAAACAACAGTTTCATTTGGGCCCTCAGGATGAATATATACAAAATCTTTACTCTGGGATGGAAAGTTTTTGTCTGCCGCTGCCTCATTTTGTGTTAAAACAAGTTTATTCAAAACATCCTTTGCAAGTGCAGATTCAACAAGAAAGGACACAAAAAGGGTTTTTTCAGGGACGCCAGAGGGGGAGTGAAGTCCGGGGTTTGGATTTGTACCCTGTCAGCGGTCCAGCAGCGCATCCAGTGAGAAGCTCCACAGCAGCAGCAGCTGGTTAACTGCCTTGCTCAAGGGCAAACTGGCTGCTGTATTTGCAGGGAGGCAGATCAATCATTATTCAGGTCTCCAAAACAAGTTTCTTCCAGAAGGTTATGAAAGAATAATCGAGCCCCATCCCTTTCCTACCATCGCTGAATAACTGAACGTTCCAAAAAAGACGGCATATTGATTTCCGCCTCTCCAACGTGCCCTCGCTTGCTTGGGATCGAACCCCTCCAGAGATTTCTGTCCTGCGTGGCTGCCTCCTCTCTCACTCTGTCACAAGCCAGTGGAAGATGTGGGACAAGCTCCTGCTGGGTTGGTCATGAAACGGTATGAAATCTTACCACAGGCTGATTATGAGGTGTTAATGCATTCAAATTAATGCCAGCTCCTGAGTGTTGTTTTTTTCTGGGTGTCTGCCTGCTAATACGTCGGCTGGCTGACACACATGGTGAGAGAGATTATGGGGGGAGGCGGCAAAGAGAAGAGGGTGAGAAAAGCAAACTGAATCAGATGCTGGAACAGCTTTCAAGGCCGCAGAACATAAAGACTTGCCCAGCAATGACGATACTATTACATGAAAATGTCACAAGGCCAGCAGCAGCACAACACTCTGCTCTGTGCGTCTGCTGCCTCCAGCTCGTCTCTCACACACCTGCACTCACATTTGTCTCGTCCATGTCCAAAATATTTGTTTTTTCATAAGGACACATATTTTAGCATTTTTTTAAAAAAATGTTGCATGTTTGAAACAGTCAACACAGCTTAACTAGAACTAAAATAAACTAAAATAAATAGAAATACTGTTATTCACAGCAGCAGTCACATGACAGTCAGGCACAAACTGAACGTTAATGTCTCATGTTTGACTACGAGAATATTTTACTGCCTTTGATGAGCACATGACGTGTAAAAAATTATAAAAACTTTACACATTTAAAGAATGAACATTATAATTAATACTATTAGTATTGTATCATCAACATTGTCATCATCATTATGTTACGTTTGGGTCGGTTTCTGGTTTAACCGGTCCAGTCGGCTGTACAGGTTTAAACCAATTCATTTGTATGCAAATCAGCTAAACTGGCATTTGTCATTATGTGAGATCCTGGCAAACTGAAAGCAAACACCAGCAGCAACATGGACCGACACCCAACGGACCGACAACGCGCATGAATCTAACTCGTATTAACAACAAGCAACAAGACAACGTGATTAAGATCTTATGATGTTTGATTTGGCTACAAACAAAAATGAATGACAGTCAAATCATCGAGCTAATCAGTTTAGACCTCAAGCTGCACAGCTCCTTGTAACGTTTTTGAGACACACAGCCGTTAGCGTCAGCTAGTAGCGTCAAGAGGAAGAGGGTTTTCTATCATTAATAATGGCCAATGTATCAATATTTCAGTACTGTATCGGTTGTGAAAGTTCCAGAAACGTTGGAAAGCTTAATGATGCCGGGACTGCGTTTATAACATGAACCTGAGGTCTGTTAATGTGTCGCACAGCTCCAAGTTTGAAGACACACAGCCACAGTTGGAACATTAGCATTAGCTAGTAGGGTCAGGAGGGAGGGGGGGTTTCTATCATTAAAACCGGACAATATAATCATTGTTTCTGCACTATGTCAGTTGGGAGAGTCCCAGAACTGTTGGAAAACTTAACAACGTCCTGTTTGTGTTCATTACATAATTCCGTGGTGTAGGTTAACGTGATAAAGTTTGTTGTACAGTTGTACACAGTTGTTTTGCTTGCCATGTTTCAAAATCTGGACGTCAGTGACGGCAGGATAATTTCAGCATTGACTGGCTGTCACCACAGGAGTAATTTTGTTTCACTCAGTTCAATTGGCTGAGTGTGGGTCTGGTCTGATACTTGGCTTATTATCAAACTGGTTTAGAAATTTTTACACCAGCCCAACTCTGTTTTGACTGCTTAAAGTGCTGTTCACACAGAAAGTGATGAATGCCAGAAGATTACACACAAAAACAATGTAAAGTGCGATTAGATGCGATTTCACTATCCACAACATGAACCAAGAGATACGCGTGATGCAAATCATGCAATATGTCGTTCATCACATCCATCGCCTCATTGCGTGAGTTCAAATATTGAACTTTTTGGGCGAATTCATGTGAGGCTATGTCGTGACAGCCAATCAGTGTTGAAATTCTCCTGATGTCACTGACGTTCCACATCCTGACCGCATGAACATCCGGACATTGAATCAGAAATGTTGGTCAAAACATCAGTTGCCGTGTGTGAATACATGGAGCTGTGCAACACGACTTTATACACCACGGGATGATGTTATCAATACAGTCACAATGTGGTTAAGTTTTCCAACATTTCTGGGACTCCCAAAACTAATACTGTGTAGAAATGATGATTATATCAGTCGCAGTTAATGATAGAAGAAATGGCAAGCCCCTCTTCCTCCTGACGAAACCAGCTAAGGCTAACATCCAAGCTGTGGCTGTGTCCTGATGTACGGAGCTGTGCGTCACAACTTAGCAAACCTACAGACGATTTCATGAACACGAATGCAATGTCGTCAAGTTGTCTAACCTGTCCAGGACTTTGACAATTGATATAGTTCAGCAAAAACAGTTATATCACCTGTAGTTTAAGACAGAAAGTGGAAAGTCTCCCCTCCTCTGAGCAGAAATTACACAAATAACGATCCATGTGATGTGAAACTGGTGTTTCTTGCAATGAACATCTCATTCATTCTGTGTGAATGCAACTGTACACCATCACATAACATTATTATTATTACATGATGATATACCATCAATATTTCAGGTACTATTCTAATTTTTACTGTCAAGTCTGAAGTTGTTGTGCTTCTCACCCTCTCTCTGCCTCTCTCTCTCTCTCAGCAGATTGACACATTTAGTTGGGAACGTTTCAAGGTTTCTGCTCGTAAAAGGAAATTTTTCCTAGCCACTGTCACCAAGTGCTTGCCCACATAGGTATGAGACGAATTGTCTTGTGATTTGGCACTTTACAAATAAAACTGACTTGACTGGACCGACTCTCAGCTGAAGTGACAATCACACGGCACAAGCAGAAGAAGCAGAACCAGCATCGGGTTTACAAGTGGTTTAGTAAACCTCGTTGACATGAAAGCTGCAACCAGTCCAACATGTAATCATGAGGTTTGCGTGATGTCATGATGGCTGAATGCAATAGAAAGAGGTGATCATAAAATAATGAAGCCCTCTTAAAAGCTGCAGTTGGTAACTTTGTGGTAAACACCAATAACATTTTTGTGTTCTATTTGGAAAAAATGTCATAATACCCACAGACAGCTGTTTGCCAGTGACATGGTCTGAAAGTATCTCTATTTTTCCATCATGCCTCTGTTGTCAGGATTGATAAAAATCATATCACTCCCATACTATTTGCCCAATCAGTGATGCTCTCTGTATTCTCTGTCCTGACGGGCTGGTCTACGCTGAGCTTCTTGTGTCTGCAAGCGACACCATCAGTCGGCTCGAGCTCGAGCTGAGACGGACCTGTTTACTGCGTTGCAACTTTCCCTGGCACAAACAAAAAATATAACGCTAGCTGGAGCAAACTGACGCAGCCAATTTGTTCTCCAATGAGTCTCATGCTACAGCTAATGCTAGCTTGTTAGCTCGTTAACAGAAGTTACCGCAACTTTACCTTCCTCAGTGTAGTCTTCACTCTCAATACGCACTTTAGAGGGATTACATCCTACTTGTTAGCAAAATGACTAAAACACGTCACCCTTAACTCACAAAATCAAAACTGTAAAGAGAATTATAATATCAACAGGCTAGACTTTTATAATAATCATGAAGCTACTTCCCCTGTTAAAAAAAACATACAAATTATCAAGTGACCATGTCCATCAGCATCAACAAAGGAGTAGAGAAAACAAGCAGCGACAGCGCAGCAGTCACAGTTCTCATGGTTCTTGTGTCTACATCGCCACCCTCAGATCCAACATGTAGTTTTTGTACAGCTAATGGTGGACAAGTGTAAATGGTGAAAAGCTACATCACAACCTCTTAATGCACAGATAAAAATTCTATGAAAAGAAGCAAAATCATGATATTTGAGAGGCAGAAAACGGGGAAAGTGTCCTTTTTTGGATTAATAACTTAATTTTTTAGATATCACATTTATCTCAATTTGCTAACAATCAGCACATTGTTTCAGCACCACTGTATAATAAATTCCTTAACTGATAAGTAGAAAGTCTGTGCAGTCATACAGTAGCTGGAGGTTTAGTGACTGACGGCTCTGTAGATCCTGCAGACCTGCATGTTTAATCTGCTCAGTTCATAACTCTTAACACTTCCTCCCCTTTATCAGAATTCTAGCTGAAATTGAGTGCTGTGGTGCGACTGGACTGACGGAACTTTCCTGGCCGTCACACTGATTTTATCCCATTTGCAAATTCTGTCCCTGCTGTGGGCGATATTACCGAGTCACACTGATTTCCTGCGTATCACAGCCTGTAAAGGCTCGGGACTCGTCGTTTGTGAGCAGTGATACGTGATCCGAGTAGAATGAAACTCAGCATGTCTCATTTGAAGTCCAAGCTCAGTGTTTTATGTGGGAGTCTCAGCTGACGGAACTCTGTGCTGAGTGTAAACAAGCTGTGCACTGAAAATGTTTTCTGACTGTTTGCTGCATTGCATTTGAACCTTTTGCATCATATTAACAGATGGAAAGTTAAACAATGCATTTATTACAGTCGTGTGCTTGGGTACAATTCAGAAGTACAAGAATTTCTTCCTGTGTAGGTGGCAACTATTCCATAGCAGCAGCTGGAGATCCTCAGTGTCTTCCCACAGCTATATTAATATTCATACATTTTTGTAACCTGTCCTTTTGTTTTTTGTCAGGCCATTATTAATGTGTCTCTAAACTCGACATCTGTTGCATGCTGGTTCCTACATTCTGACAGTTTAAGAGTTTGCTTTTGACTGCATAAATAATAATGATAATAACAATTCTTGAGTGATTGATATGGGTTTTTTTTATATTGATGCTGACACCAATTGTGCTTATTGATGTGATTCTTTATCAATTCCTGACTCATTTTCTGTGGGTTAAAAGTCGGCCTACTGGTTTTCAGCATCAGTACAGTTCTATTTTCTAAGTTGTCTGAGCAATGTTAAATTTCTACACATTTTACATGTTAAAATAAAAGACTAATGTAAATAAAAGGAAAAAAAAGTTTAAATATAACATAAAACTGATAAATAACACAATTCTTTAGAGTAATAGGCACGTGCCTTATAACCAGAACTAACAGAAAAACATGCCGACATGGAAAAGAGGAATGAGTCACGTTCGAGGCTTAAAATTCTGATGGATCAAAGAATTAGGAGCCGGTTTTGGGAATCCCAACCTTCAAACAACAACAACAAAGACATTTAAAACAGCTAAAAAGAATAGCAAATTAGAAAACTAAACTCAGACAAATGTATGTCGTTATGACTCATAAAGCTTCCTGGAAAGACGCAGCTGCACTCTTCACTGAAAATACAGACTTTGCTCTGAATTTGGCGGGAAAGCAGAGTTCGTTTAGTGGCAGCTGCACAGCCACAACATCACAATCCTTCAGATCAGAAAAAGGGGTAAAAAATTCGACTTACAAATCTCTAAATCTAAATCTAAATCTCTAATTTTTTTATTTTTTTTGCTGTAATTTAACTTTTGTACATTTTGCACACAAAAATGTTTTAGATTTTCTTTTATTTCCTTTGGACGGATGGTGTTTTGCTCCAAACCTACGGTTTACAACAGCAACACATTCTGCTTCACCCATGTAGCATCAAAGCACCGACCAGTCACTCGCCTTTCCAACAACAGTGACAACCCTTTGAAAGTGAAGCTGAAAATGACGAGCCTTCCCTGCAGTGGTTTCACTGTACTGCAGCATCAGTTTGTCTCATTGCAGGCTCGAGCTGAAACCAGAAACTGGCAGAAAAAGAAGAAGACGTGCTGCCAAACGAGGCTGTAGCATGTTCGAGTGCAGGCCTGTGGTGTAATTATAATCAGATCTGGCCATCACAGCGGGCAGGTGATGAGATGGAGGTGTCCAGAAAAGAGTGAGAGGCATAATAGCTAAAAGACCCATATGCCCTTGGCAATTCGGGGCTGTTTTCATAATGTGTTTGCAGCGGCATATTTCAGATGCACAGCAAGGATGCGTGAAAATGGATAAATCAATGAGGCCATCTGGGGAGAGGAAGTCAAGATGAGAGATGGTTTAATGCTGACGTTCTTTCGACAGTAGCCTCACAGACCTAATTATTCCAGTCATTACTGAGATCCAAACAAAACACAGAGAGTCTTGTTTTCATGACACAAATCAAACAATGTTCTTTTTTTTAGTTTGCCTTTACAGAGCTTATCAATCAGGAATTATTTGTGTATGTGCGCGCTTTTTAAAGCATAAAGAGCAAATTCATAAACACTGAATATTTTTGTTCTTTGCTGCAGATCAGAGTTTGAAATATGAACTGAGGGTAGGTTTTTAAAATGACAAAAATTGGTAAAGGTTAGTAACTGATGCAGAAGATAAATCTGTACAAAAAGTTTACAGAGCAGCAAGTGAAGCCAAATGGCCTTGTAGTTGGCTGCAGCACAGTTGCCATGAGTATTACTGAATATCATCATTGTCATTTTCCGTCCTCTCCAGCTGAGTCAGTAGTCATAACACACACATGCACACACTCACAATGACACCTCTCAACACCCCCACAACACAAACACACACACACGCACACATGCACACATGCACACATGCACACACACACACACAGAAAAGGAAAGAGAGAGAGAGCAGTGTGATTATTTCATGATATACAAAGGAAAAATTCCACAAACCAAAGTAGATGTTTGCATCTCTGTTGATATAAGTCAAGACCAGAGGCACAAAGTGAGGCTGGAGAGTTTCTCGTTACACAGATTTATATGTATTTTAACTTGTATTGAAGTTAGAGAAATTCATTTTTTTGCACATTAAGCGTTGCAGTAAAGATATTTACAATCGTACACGACGTTGCTGATGACACTGCTAGCTGAAAACAACAGAGGAGCATGTGCACTCAGACAATCTGTGAAAAAAATACAATAAATGCTCGTTTTTTAAAAGATGTGAAACTCACTGAATGTTTAGTGGTGTCCTCTAATGTACCGACACCAAAACACAAAGTTAGATAAAGGCATATAACCCAGAAACGGCTCTTTTAGCTGCTCCAGGAAACAAACAAACAGCCATTTCCACGTCATATATCCATGTAGCTTTGTGTTTTAGCGTCAGTACATGAGAGGATACCACTAAACATTCAGTGAGTTTCACGTCTTAAAACGAGCGTTAATTGTATTTTTTGATGGATTGTCTGAGTGCTCATGCTCCTCTTTTTTTTTCAGCTAGCAGTGACATCAGCAACGAGCTCCAGCTCTCAGGACTGCATCGTTCATCATAACAATGCTGCAGAACATCGTATATGATTGTAAATATCCTTATTACAAGGCTTAATGTGCAAAAAAACTAACTTCTCCTTTGATCAAAACGTAACAACACTCTGCTGAATGTACATAAATGACCAAAAAAAACCAAAACCTAATATAGTAATCTCTATAATCTATAGTAAATCAATAATCTCCAAGTAACACCAAAGTTTTATTACTCTGCTTTGATATCATGCATGTAGTAAATGTGTTGGTAATTACAATAACTAAGGAATGAACATTAGTTTTTGCTTCAGTGTGGAGAAACGTGTGAATGTCACAGCGACATTTAACGTCAGTCTCACCTTCATTTTCAGACACTGATGTTTGAGTTGAAGCTGCTGCTCTGCAGAAGCAAAACAGTCCCGGGAGATGCAATCAGTTTGTCACACCGTAACTGTCCATCAAAATGTGTTCTCTAAATAAGACGCTGGTCCGCTTTACCTGCTAAACATGTCAGCATGAGATCAGATCGCGGCTGCAACAGCTCACTGGCTTCTTTATTTAAACGTGTTGGTTTGGCTGCACTGTAAACACTCAGCCAACTGCCCTTCTTTAGTGTCTCGAGAGAGAATAAGTGTTTGCAGCCCCATGAATTCTGAAACATATTAAACTACACATGCCGTTACCATGGTATCCCAGAGTGTCACCACATGTTATGCTCAGTTATGACAAAACCACAGACCTGCCTCAAAGATTTGAATGAGTTGCCGGAATATGAGTCTGTAATTGTTCTGCGTGAAAAAAGAAGACCTTTAAAACATGGACTTCATTTATGCACGTAAACCAACAGCAAGAAACCTTCCATTAAACTACAACATCTACTGTATTTGTCACTTTTCTTTGGAACTAACAGACAAGATAATTACCATTCCCTCTATGGATGTGTGACAAAGGACAAGCTGCTCAAGGTCACAAGTCTGCCATCACTTAACTATAACTATCATGTGAGAATATCACTCTGTTGCAGGTGATTGCGATCTTGTTCCCATGATAACTTAGTGGAAAAATGACATTTAAAGAGTGGATGCCAATACTTGGCCAGCATCCACTGCAGGGGCACAAAGATTAAAAGAGGCGCCACATCAGAACGTTTGTACTTTTTTTTGCATGAACACTTCATAAACACTTGAGCAGCATTGGTCTTTAAACGTGCTGCCAGGGGATCTGACGTGTTCCTGGCAGTAAAGCTTCCTCCTCCTGCTCTTGATATCAGTAATTAGTAACAACATCACCTGTCAGAAAATCAAGAAACGCAGCTGGCTCTACATCAACCTGTTTGTATGTACAAGGCAAAGTGTTTATTAGGTAACATATGTTAAAGAATCCTCCGAGTCCCCAGAGAAGAGGCAGCTGAACTCCTCGATGTTGCTGTGAAAAGTATTTGATGTTTCCTCTTCACTGAGTTGTTCCTTCAGTTTCTGCTTCTCTAGGCTTCAGAAGACAGAGCAGCCCAACAGGAAGTTTAAAGTAACACTATGTAGTAGTTCACCTTTGTGAGATTTGGGCCACCGAAACATTACAGGTATTTTTTCCTGATGTATCAAACATCCAGCAAGAACCACAACACATGACAGGTAACTCAGTTCAGTAGCAACAAGTCCAGTTTTGTGTTTGCAGCCTTTTATTTAGCGGAACTGTCCCAGACAGCGACACGCCAGTCTGAGCAAACTCTCACGGCGAAATATGACCCGGTTTCACAAAAAAATTAACATAGTGGTAGCTCAGGCATGCCATGAAGTCACTTGCTCTCCAGACAACTGACTAAACTAGTCGAAGGCATCTTTCTTAAAATGCTGTAGCCTTGTCTATTCTGCTGCCACCTTTAAAGCTACTTTGCAGCCCACCTCCACCCCAATCCTCCTTTTATGCGGGTCTGACTTCATCAGTGTCATTGTGTCGTCATCGATGCCGGCTCTGTTCTGTGTCCGGGGGAGTTCTGCTGCTCTCCCTGCCTCAGGCTTCCCATATGCTCATGGAACAACAGGGAGCTTCCAGAACAGAGCAATACTGCCAAATTTAACTTGCTGCGAATATATATAAATTTATTCTGTTGATGTAGTGGTCCTGACTGAATTACAGCTTCGTAACATACATCGCTCAATTTCGGGTTTGAAACTGCAAGGCACAGCTTGAAGTTAGAGAGCGCAGAAACAAGCTACAGGAGGGAGCCAAGTCAACATGTCACAACTCACTCTAACATCATTTTAAGGTGAAAAAGTTTGAAAAAAACAAATAAGTCTTTCATTCAAAGTATTGAAAAGTTGTTGTTGACTTTTTTTTTGTTTGTTTTTACCTTTTTGATAATTCTTCTTTTTACCCATTTTAAAGTTACCCATCGCAGCATTAATAAAGGAGTATTTTATCATCAGTCTGTACTTTAAGTATCAAAAAGTAAGAGTACTCACAACAGATTATTTTTACACAATATTAATTAGCTTGTTAAAACTAATTTGTCAATGTGGACGTAACTTTTTTTTAAGGATGCTGGTGAGGAGGAGCCAGTTTAACCACTTCATACATTTATTTGTGA
>JAQFJA010000007.1:3995870-4009561 GCA_029874485.1 Naso brachycentron
CTTTTCAAAATAAATGTTTAATTGTAAAAATAAACTAACAATTAACGGAAAATTACACTTTTTTTATTAGATGCAGTCCCAGGTGACGGACAGTCGATGAATAGATCAGGAGGCAGACAGCCCTGATGACAACAGACCCAATAATCCAACAATGTTCCAGCCCTGTCAGTTTGACATGAGAAAGGGTGTGATTGAAAGAGAACAGGTTAGTGTGTGTGAGTCCTCAGATTTATTCATAAAGTGAAAGGTTGTTAACAACAAAACGATTCTCAGAACTGCTTCTGATGTGATGGATGAGGCTGTCTATTTAAATTTATGGCAGGAAATAAAAGTGTCTGTGAAGCATGTGTTTGGTGCATGAGTGGCCGTTTATCTGCAACAGTTCATCTCTGACAGGTTACATTTTCCCCCTCAGTCCTCCACTTCACCACCATGTTCAGACAATCACATGATTCTAGTGCGTCTGTTATAACACGCCATCAAAGAAACAACACGAAATCTGAAGCTAATTATCCCTGATGGCACCACTCTGACAGCGCCTGTCCTCCCAAAACTGAAGAAGCAGTAAGGTCCATGACATACGCTAAGTCTGTGGAAAGTTCATGTAATTGTGCTTCACTCAGTAATGCGCCCTAGAGATGCACTCTATAGGGTCCTTCAGAGGGAGCTAAGAGCTGCTGAATCAGGAAACAAGTAGGGCTGCCTTGGAGACGCTGAAGGAGCATGAAAGAAGGAATTGTGGCATTGCTAATGAGAAGAAAGGGCTTTAGCAAAGAGCTAGCATAGGATGTAATTGCTGTGGTCAGCCAGAGAGATCAAGAAAGAGACAGAGTGTGAGACAGAACATGAGAATCAAAGAGAAGCTGTGAAGAGAGCACTTAACTTCAAGTATTTCATGCTGCACAGGAGCAGTGAATTTGTGTAAAATTATATTGGGTTATGTTTATCACAGTGCTGTCGTGGTGCTCTGCACAGCATGCGGACTCCTCTGCAGCCGTTTATGTCACTCAGTTCATCTAATTAAGTTCTACCCAATATCTTTTGAGCATGAACTGAAGACGTGGACTCTGTAAGGTCTTTCGTAGAGGGCCAAAAGGTACGAAGAGCAAGGAGGAGGTGCACAGCAGGAGGGCCAATAAAGATGAGAAAGCCTGTTTATAAAAGAGAGAAATAGAGTGGGAAGAAGTAGAGAAAATATACAAAGCACGTATGCTTCCATCCACCTGTTTTGAAGCATGTTTTAAATTTGCAGATTTAAAGAAAAGTCCTTCATCGCGAAATGTCCCCAAAAAATACAGTTATTCAGGTAGTTAACATGTATCTAATATTCCTATTTTTTCTTCTGTGAACTTCTTATCATTTAAGTGAAAGCAAAAAAATGGAGAATAAAAAATAGACTGAAAACAATGTCACCCATTGATTTCAGAAAAAATGCCCTAATTTACAAAAGAAAAGAAAGTCCTGCAGTGTGCGACCTGCCAAACTGTTTCCCCTTACTCCTGTCCTATTATTACAAAAGATACAGAGTTCTTAGAGACACTATGAATTCTCGATATGGGTTGGGACCAAATCTGAAAAGCATTTTTTTTCCAATGGCAGCAATAACTTGAGAATGAATTTTATTCTTAAGGGCTGAAGTGCCTTTGGGTGGGGTTTGCAAATGAATTCTTTTCACTAGTCAATCCAAGTTCCAATCCTCACCTGTGATCACAAGCTTTGGGTAACGACTGAATCAATGAAATGATTGATAAAAGCGATCAACATGAGTTGCCACCACAGGATGGCTGCCCTTAGGGACAAGGTTAGTGGATCAGAAACCTGGAGAGAGTTCAGGGAGTAGCAGCTGCTCTTTCACATGGAGGAGTACCTCTAACTAGTAGAGGTAATCAGGCCTCTGATCAGGACGCTTCCTGCAGGAGTCTCAGGCATGTGTACAAGTGGGAGGAGACCCCTAGACAGACCTAGAACACTGAAGGAGATCAATATTCCATCTGGCCCAGGAATATCTCTAGATCTAACAGGAAGAGCTGAAGAAGCTGGCTAGGGAGAGGGGCATGTAGGCTACTCAGCTGAACCTGCTACAACCACAACCAGCCAGAGAAGCAGTAAAAGACAGGCAGGCCGGCAGATGGACTTGTTGAAACATATATGTCAAAGGTGTTGCACATTTCCTTTGCCTTTAATAAGCTCAAACTGCAAACTGAGTATGTTTTTGCCACCAGGTTCATTTAATTAGGCTCCTCCATATCTTGCAAGCATGACCTGAAAACATTTACTGTCAGGTGTTTTGCAAGGTGCCATGAGGTATGATGGTGAAGGTGAGTAAAAAGCATCGAGCAGGGAAGCAAACACAGATTAAAACGGTTAGTTGATGTTCTTACTGAGAAAGAGCAGAGAAAATATTTAGACCCACTATTCACATAAATATCAGGCTGCACATGAATGATGACCAAGTTCTGATATTTTGGTGACAATGGTCTGTACTCTTGTTTGCACCTTACGTAAGAACTGTTAGGATTGTAGTGCAGAGGGCAGGAGATAAGACCGAGGCTCTGGAGCCGTGATAGGACACACTGCATTCGCTTCATACACTATAATTGCACTCAACTATGAATCTTGCAAGGGTGCACCCAGGAGACAGACTCCTCGGAGTCTCTCAGAGAAAACCAGGAAGTTCTTAGAGAGGCTGAAAGTGGAGCTGCTTTGGAGGGAGCGGCTACTGCTGAAAGGAGAGAGCTTTAGCAAAGAGCTGCAAAGCATATAATTGCTTTGGCCAGACAGAAAGATAAAGAACAAGAGAAGGAAAGGCTTTGAGAGAGTGGAGAAAAGACAGAGGCAAGTCAGAGGTTATGCAGTCGTTTGGCTCACGAAAATGTTGACTAAATCTGTATTTGTAGAGCGATATGTCATTATTTGCTTCTCTTTGTCCCATTGCACTGCATGTGAGGCCCCTCTGCATTAGTTGGTGTCACAAGCTTCATCTAATTATGTTTCACTCAATACACCCTGCACGTGACTGACTCCTTCGGGTCCTGTGGAGGAGGCCAGTGGGATAACGGGGGAATGGGGTACTTGCTACCGAAAAGGAAAGGCCTGTAGTTAAGGGCTGGGAAGCATATAATTGCCTCAGCCGAGACAGAAAAAAGGACAGAAAAGAGAGTAAGATAAAAGGATAGCCAATTAGATCTAAGGAAAGAAATTAAAGAATGAGAAATCCTGTGTATTCATTGGACTTAGAGAATAAAGTGATTCTGATCATGAGAGAAAACAGAGGAGGGAGATGGAGACACAGGTGGAAAGACGAGGGGAAACAAGACAGAAAGAGGGAAGAAAACAGGCAAGTCAAAGACAATAGAAGCCAGACAAAGGCTGGCGAGCCAGTTTCATTACCAGGTTCCCTCTGATGGGAGGGGAGGCCAGCCTGGAACAAATGGACTGTAATTGCACACAATCTGTCTTCAGAGCTCAATCACTTTGCCCTGCGGGGACCATTGGTGAAACACTTCTCTCACACTAATCTAATAACCTTCTCCCTCACCTTCCTCCCAATGGAGACGTTACCTTTCACCTTCAATGCAGACGTAATCCCAACGGAGGAGTGAGACATTAATGCCAACACTGGTCGTCATTAACCAGCCTCATAATGAACCTTGAACATATTTGCATGTGATATCATTCACAGCATGTTGTAACTGCAAAATGTGGCTGTTTGCTGACTCTGGAATCCACCTCTTCCAAGACACTGTTGCAGACAGACTTTTTAAGAGATCTTGTTGCTGTAATTGTTTGCTTTGTTTCATCATTAACCCGGTGAATAATGAACACTGCATATATTTACATACAATTTCTCAATCAACCCACTTCTAACTGCAAGGGGGAGTTGTTTTTTTGAGTCTGAAAATAACCTCCCACATGATACTTTTCCTCTAACATTCATTTATTTTTGCCTTTCAGGTGTCTTGTGTTTGCTTGTGTGTTTTATTACGTACCTTATTGCTTTTTATTTAGTAATGCTTCATTATCTATGAGGCACTTCATGATTCTTTAAATTTAATGTCACTTTCATCATTGTTTAGCTGCAAATAAAAATTCTGGAAAATGAAATAACACCATGTTTGGAATTAATGACACTTCAGCAACGAAAAATCATTATGGAAAAACTTAGAATGCATTTCAAGACATTTCCTCCTCAAATGATGACACTTTTGAAGGCAGCAATAAATTCTGGTCCCAGAGATTGCTGAATTTTAAGCAAGTAGTTGAAGATCTTTGCATTTCAAATACCATGAAACAGCAACCTGACTTTCATTAGCTTTTATTTACTATAAGTTCCTTAAAAGTGTGGCTTTTTAGGGTGAAGCAGGAGTTATATTTTGCTAATAAATTCACCATACCTTATTTTAGAATTAGTTTCTTATATATTCATGAATTGCTTCTGCAGTGCTTCCTGCTCTGCAAATAACTCTGTCTCAACACAGCAATTAGCATTTAACTGAATCCTAAAAATGTCTTAATAAGACTTGTGTTCTGCAGCTTGTCCAATGTATTGAGATTTAAGCCGAATAATAACAAAACAACATCCATCAGAATTAAGAACTCATGCAAACATTAGAAACAACATAAGATGCAGCCACATCCATGGCCTTTCACAGCTGCTACCTGCTGCATCATTTTGCAAAATTATAACCTTATTGTTCTTTTTTATTTCAATGTAATTCAGTATTTTCCTGAGTGCTGTGACCTCATTTATAAAGTGCAATGTTATCAGAGTTTTGTGCAGGTTTTATAGGGCTGATATGTATGTGTATCTCCATTTGTCCCTTTTTGACCGTCTCTGAGCATGCATGCGAATATAATTTGCATTTGCGTGTGTGAGCCTGCATCTGTGTGTGTGTGTGCGTGTAAACCTAAACGTGTTTTTGTGCATGCTTGCTGGTGTGAAGTGTCTGTTTGTATGTTGGTTTGTGTGTACATATGGTTTCTCAGTGCACACGTGCATGCATGTATGAGAGCCATGTCTGTACGTCTGTCTGTTTTCCCATTCATTTCATTTCCCATCATGTACCAGGGGAAAAGGTCTGAGGAGCATCTCCTCACACGGAGCCCAGGTATTGGGGATATTAGGAGCAGTGAACCAGCGAGGGCCACTCATGCGTGCTGACTACAGAGACAAACATGCACAGCGCTTCAATAACAATGTTAGATCCTCCGATCCAGTGAAAATCCCTTGATGTTGTTTTTCTTTGAGGGGCTGAACAGAGCTGTCTCTTTGGTTAAGGAGCAAAGCAGTCTCTCTGCGTCAAAGAGGCAGTTTTAGTTTTGCTTGCATTGGGAGATTGTGGCTGTATTCAGTACAGACTGAAGATATATGGACAGTGAGTTTTTCTGTTTTAATTATTGACTGTGCTTCAGCATATTGGATTTGAAATGACAGTTTCTATGAGACTGAAGCATCAATTTGTTTTTTTTTCCTTACTGGGGGTATTTAGGGGTTGAACTGTGTGTGGGGAAATTGCATATATATCAGGGCCAGACAGATATATCGTTTGCTGATATTATCGGCTGATATCGGCCAATCGCAGATGTATTAGTATCTGCATGTATGTTTTCTGATACATGCCAATACTAAAACAGCTTTTTAAGGCTAGAAAAAAATCCTTGGACTAATGATTTATAATTACGTAGACTTGTCCAGCAGAGGGCAGTTCGCTGTTCAATAACCAATAAGTGAAGTGTTCACTGTTCGGTGCACTGATGTTTGGAATAAAGTTTGTTCAAATGTAAGATACCCTGCTTCCATTACAGCTCTTTGTCACAAGGATTTCATAATCATATTCAGCTGATATTATACATGTATATATAATATTGGCCGATCGGATATCAGAATTTTCTTGCTCTCTAATATCCGTATTGACATCAGCGCCAAAAATCCCACGTCAGTTGGGCCCTTATCTTCATTTTTAGGAAGTCTAATTTGAAGCTCTGTTATTTAAACTTCTTATTGCACTGATATCAGTATTGGCAACAGCCCTCAAAAATCCTATTTGGCGGGGGCCCTAATAAATAAATAAATGAACAGACCTAATCATTGATGTAATGCATTTGAACATTAATTTTAAAAGCACTTCAGCTCTGTGACATAAGTGACAGACAGAATGCAGGCAGACACAGAAAGAGATGTTAGTCAACTTAAAAAACCTCAGAAAGATAAAACATCAAATAACTAAAGAAAGTACACAATATAGCTCTTGTCAGACAAGCAAGACAATAAGGGACTGCAGGGAATGCTTTAGGCAGCATCTTTAATTCCAGGCGGTAATTTTGTTCACTTCTGTCTCTGAATGATGCTCTTCTGCTGGTTATTGATACTTGTGGGGGGTAGTTTAGGCACCAGCCCCGTCCGTCAGCTGCTAGGCGGCTAACATTACTAACAGCACTGCCAGGAGTGAGGAACACCAAAGGAGGCCCTGTAACAAGTCAAAGGTGGTTTCCCCTAACTTTCTCTCACCTGATGCCTTAACTCTTTTTTTCGGTTCAGTTCCTGCAACTCCAGACAAAGTCATTTGATGCTGAAACAATATATTATTATGCATTAAGTCAAACTCAATTAAATTTGACTTAAAGCTGCTTTGAGTTTGTGTTCATTCTAGTGGCCACTCTGGTCAAAAGTGGTATGACCACCACCACCTGGTGTCATAAAGCTCTGGATCCAACTGCCAGTTACAGCGTGCATTTTTTTTCAAATAGCTGTTTGCAGGATGAGATAGCGTCGAGGTCGTGTATGAAATTGTGGTGTGGTGTAACACTGCGTTGCAGTTTCTGCTACATGCACTGTAAATCATATCATCTGACATCCGGTGCTTTGACCCGTGGCAGGCGTTCAGACAGAGCAAGTTGGAAAAATCCAAGTTTCTCACTGTTGGTCTCATTTAATTTAGCAGAATTTCAGTGGGCATCAATACGGAAAAGGGACACTTTCATAACCAGTTAAAAGTTGCAGCCAGTAACTTAAATGAAACACATCTTGTGTGACGTACGCAATGTGAATTTGCCAAGGTGATTTTAGTTCACTGGAGTTACTACAGCAACTGTGGACACAAATGGACCAGATTAAAGGAAAAAAATGGGAGAGCTGAGTAAAGGAAATCAAGCAGGAGCTTTTGTGTTAAATGACTGGTTATATCTTGTTGAAGCTGTAGTGGAGATACTGTGATTCTTAGTGGTGGAACAGCTCTTTCCAGCCTCACAGGAGTCTCAGTGGTATTAAATTTTAGGGGGCAAAAAGGTGAATAAACAAATGATGTTCTCTTATTTAATATTCTGTGCCAACCGGAGACTCTGACAACTGCTATCTTGCCTTGTGATACTCTGCAAGGACTCTGAAATAAAAATAAATTCTTTGAGTAAGTAAATACTTCTTTGTCTTTTTTGGAAACTGGATTTTTTCTTGCAACACTAAGGATGGCTCTGTTTAAAGTGTAGTGCTGTGCGTGATGTTCTGCTGTTCCACTTTCATCGCTCTCATCATGTTAAGGAATGTGCTGTAGCTGAGACTCATAACAGTGAATGTAAATTTCTGAGCACTTATTAATGTTTTAATATTTACCAAAGCGCCGTAGATTCCTTTCAGCAATATTCATGAGAAAAACTCCCGACCAACACCAGAAACACCAACTCCACATAAACAAGACCGCTGTGACTTGCATTGCGTCTCATTTCTTAGGAGAGCTGATTTCCTTCCATCCCCAAATATTTTCACATCAGTCACAAATTTCGACTCCTCAATGAAGGTGGGTGTTTGGGTGAATCACAGTCGCAGTGCATGTCTCAGATGGAATGTTGATTAGAGACACTAATCTGCAATAAGGAATATTCATGCGTCTGTGTCAGTGATCAGAGGAGCAAAGCAAAGCTGCTGTTGTAGGTACAAATGAACAGCGAGACAGTCATTGTTTCGGCTGTTACTGCTAGAAAATGTCCTCATTAGGATTCTGCGAGTTGCCGCGTACAGATGCCTGGGCACGCTGTGTGGAGACTGAAGACTCCACACTGTCAAATTAAGTCCTGCTAAATACTGGGTTATTGCTTTGCAGGCATACGAGTATTTTGAAATAATCATGCATCACTATTGCTTTGACACTAGAAACAAGAGAATGATTCCAGATCTTAGCAAAGCACACTGGGACTTATTTTATGCAGTGAGGAGTAGCTTTTTGGTGATTAATTCAGTGTATTGTAATGGGTTTAGGATATGATTATCTACATTCAACCAACAAAAACACACCACACACACACACACTGTACATGATGTAGATTGAAGTTCAGCGTGTTGCAAGCAGGCGACAGCTAATCAGCTCAAAGGACATTTAAAGACCCCATGAAATGGATGGATGAGTGCCATTTACTTCCATGAATTGACGTATTTCCTGCAAAAACGCTAAGCTAGGGTGGGACATGTTAATGATAATGATTGCAGTTTACAGTAGCCAATCGTGCTGAAAGTGCATTACGACCCTGCAAAATTTAACTTTGACAGCAGCTAGCAGTGTAATCATGTAGAACAAGCACGAGGAGTGCCTTCTCTCTGCTGTGGAGGACTTCTTGCCACAACCATCACCAAATCCAGCCGATTTTAGTGACTCAGGCAGGGATGAAAGGGAGGAAGAAGAACCACGAGGTTTTGGAGTGAGGCCGTACATGTTCGAGCTGCACTCTACAGCTGGCCGTGCTGCTGAGCCAGCAGAGACACGGGCTCATTCCCATGACGGCTGACAGGAAATGCTTAACTGTAACCACTTTGTGGTCATTGTTGGGCCATATACTGTCGTATAGGCAAGGATAAGAGGAACACATATCTGATTAAAAAAACAAACAAAACAAACAAACTAAAAAAACCCTAAAAAATCAATTTTCATTTCATGGGGACTTCAGCGAGAGATACGTGAAAAACTAACAAAAGAGAAATAAAAGAGAAGTTATAGGATCACATTGAAGAGAGACAGCGAGGAAGATGAAGAGGATGAAGGCAGATGATGCTACCTGAAGAGAGTCTTAAAGTTCACAAGGCTTTCTGCTCCCATCTGTCCCACCCCGTCCCTGCCTGATGCGTCCACAGCTATCTGCCGCTCCTGTAGTGCACACAGGCAAGTGGAGCCTAACAAACCTTTTCCATTACGGTAATGACCTTCATGACTGAACACCTCGGGAGCCAGAGTCGTTACAGGACTGATTCCACCACACGGCCATTAACTCTCTCCCCATGGGTGGGCTGAGATCACATCGGCGAGGGAAGAGGCTGCGGCGGCCATGTTTGCCCGCCATCGATCACGGCACCAGAACAACAACCAAGAATCCACTTCAGTCGGTTTCTATTCAAGCGAAATTGGCTGCTCCACAGAGCATGTCATGATGGAAGATTTCATTACTATTTTTTATCAACTCCCCACTGAACGTGCACTATTACATCTTTTACAGTTTCTATTCAATCACCACAAGTCTGAGAGGCTTTTATGAAAATCATAAGCTTTGCATGTTTGGTTCATACCAGCTTTTTAATGATCAGATTCTAAGTCTGAACGTAATTACTGGTGTTCGAGTACTGGGAAGACTTGTGCACTAAGAATTCATATAGTAAAATATTTTATTATTCTGACCTGACCGACATTATTCACTCATTGAGTCAAAACTGAAGGCAAATCATTATAATAAGAGTTATTTCTGTAATTTAAGATTTAGGCTACATTGGAATTCAGGTTTTAGATCAGACATTGTCCTTATTCCAAATTGATTTTTATTTTTTATTAGGGCCTGACTGATATGTTGGTTTGCTAATATTATCATCAGCTGAAAATATTAAGACTATAAGACTCCTGAGAGGCTGCTTTCACCCACACTGACCGGAGACACCGACTCTCTCTGAAAGCCCCGACAAGTCGCCCCCTCGTCTGTTGGCACACTGTGTAGGATTCTCATTGTTGGTATCGGCATTGGCACCAAATATCCCAAATCAGTCGGGCCCTATTTGGCTGAACAGCTTTTTAAACTATTGCTATTAAGTCACATCACTGAAGCAGGCTGAAGGAGAACGCATTGCTTATATATCACAACTACACGTGTGGATCACAATGATGTTTCAGTACAATATGTTACAACTCTTGCAATTCTGGCAGACAGCAAGTACAGCTTGAGTGTAACAGTCGTCTCAACTCAGCAACTCTTTGATCAAATCACAACAGAAATTGTATTGATGCCATATTTAGCTATGATCACACAAGAACTCCTACACATCGACAGAGCTGTTGTGGGTTTTATGTTTGAGTCAGTTTGTGTTACCGAGTCCAGATCACACAGAATGTGAAGCACGGCCCATATAAGACAAGAAAGACTGGGACAGATTTTCATCCTGGTTTTGAAATCCAGGAACAGTTTGCCGAGCGTGCATTTCCAGCTTCAAAACGATGAGGTGTTCGTCCCTGGTTCCTGCAAGCAAAACCACAACCTGCTGCTTTTCCACTCTTGACAGCAAAACATTGGTACAGGAGCAAACACTTGTCAGGAATTTTTATAAAACCTACAAGCACATAGCTAAAAACTAGTGGAGCATTTGTACACTTTCTCAGCACTTTATTCTGCACCCTTTTCTTATCTGAACTAAATACGACATTTATATTCAAATTCAGTGAAACATTCTGTCACTGATGTCCATAATCAAAGACAAACTCCTCAGCAGCAACGCTGTCTGTGTGGACACGACACGTGCAAGATGCCGTAATTCAGTGAGGTAGCATCACATTGAGTGAGAGGTGAACGGTTTGTGGATGTTAAATTTTGCAGGTGGAACTTCTGCTTGTAAACTTTTGTGCCACATAATGTGCATTAATCTTCATTTCATGCAGTCTGCATGTAGTCCTATGCACAGGACCATGACGGTTTGGCAACAACTAGGGGTGTAACAACACTTTTCAACAATGATACGATGTGTATTACAACACATGGTTGGCGATACGATGCAAGAATGATATGGGCTCATTTAGGGCGATATGATACAAATCAGTGACTAGAGATCGATATAGTAACTTTTTCTTTACAAAAAATGGAGGAAAAGAAAAAGTCCGTCTGTGCAGTGGTAGAGGAAGTGAAACTCTGGAAAAGCTCGATACACTGAACTCCACAAACATTCAGTTCAAGGCCTCGATTCAACCTGTGTGGACGCAAACACCGACTGAAAATCTCTCGTTCTCCTGCTGCTTCCTGCCGTGTTCCACCATTATCTGAAGAGATGCTGCTGACACAACACACATGAGCAGAACATCAGAGGATGAACTGGAGTAACCTTTACATCTATTTACCATCAGAACTGAGAGAATACATCCACATAACAACGACTGACGTGCTAAAAACAAGGAACTAATTCTTAGTATTGATACAACCAATTTTTGAAAACGATTTTGGAAAAAAAAAAGTTAAATTCCTTCTGTTGAGACACTTCACTTTAATTTATAAAGCATTCTGACCTTTCTGCAGCGAGTGCAAACGTCTGCAACGTGGTGCTCATGAGGCACTCTGAGCTGTCAGAGGGCATCAGTGTGCTTGACGACAACGGCAACGTGGTGGGAACATCCAAAGTGGCTGCCAGGCATGTATGTGGCTCAGCTGACAACTTTTATCTGTCATGAATTCTTCAGGTGCAGTTTATTTGTTTGTCAATAACATGTTTGTGAGTATAGTGCTAACTGTAAACAATGAGGTAATGAGTTAACCTCTAAATATGAACTGAATTAAAATATTTTTCTCTTTTCTGACAAGAAACTTTTTTTAAATGTCTGTTTGTGTCCTCATTTTATTTTTTGTGACAGGCACTTTTAGAGACAGCTGTGACCAGAATGGTCCTCCCCATGCCAATTCTGGTGCTTCCTCCCATGATCATGGCTGTGCTGGAAAAGTAAGACAGCATCATATCTTTCATAAGTTGGTCTGTTTTTTCAAACTTGAGCTCATTTAACTTATAACTAATTAGAACTACGTCCACAAAACATTTTCTTTTTAAAACACAAATTTCTGCCTGCTGTCCACTTAACTGCAGCATATGAGAACCCTGAAGGCCTTCAGACACAGAGTGTGTACCACATAGACAACACAAAAATGGGAATTGTTTGGATCCAGGTGTTTCACATCACACCAGCAGCGACACAAATTTGTGACAGAGTTTTGACAGCAGAGCTTCCAGCAGCTCCTGCCAGGATGACGGCTTCCCAGCAGGAGCTGCACAAAGCATCGGTACAGACAGACGGGTTGCAGCTATTTTTCCACAAGCTGTTAAATACTCACATAAATGTTATATTGTGCCGTGTTTGAGATTGACATTCAGCCAATGACGATGCTGTTGTAGGAGGTGGATGTGATGTTTGTTCCACACACCCATTGTAATTGGTTGATGCCTTTGATTGCAGTGTGAAAGGTCAGAAAAATTGACCTTGATGCAAAAAATAAAAGGGTCACTTTTTGCAGCGGAATGTTTGTTTTCTGTTTGAAAGTAAAGGCCTTTAAACTTTCCGAAAAGCTGCTGACACAGTTTTAGTTATAAAACTTCAGGGTGGCATTGTGGTCCGAACAGGCAGACTTTTGGTTTCAGTGTTGCAGGCAGAAGATTTTAAACACTCAAATGAAATAGACACTTAGTAAAACAAAAACACCAGAAACAGATGATTTTCATGTTGGAAAAACAACACGACACAGAGACAGGTGTCTACTCTGACCTGAAGTGTTTCTGTAGGTGGTGGCTTGTCTTTGTCCATTCAGATGTTGTGACTTTCTGCTCATACTAACCTGTTTTTTTGCCTTTTACAAATACTGCTGCTGCTTCACTTAATGAAGGTAAAAGCAGCTTTTCCGCAAGGACAGCAGAGACAATACATTTCAATCATTGTATTGATTGTGCTGGAGGAGAGCATTTTTTTAAATTAAAAAAGTAAATTACTGCTGTAATGAAAGAAGTGACGTTTTATTGTTTCTGATATGATACAATTTACAATAATTAAAAATGCAAATAGCCCCTAATGAAATGACAACTCACAAATAAATAATGAAATTCTCCCAAACTTTAATATTCTGAGTATTTCGGAGTCAGATTCCTTCATCCGCAGAAGTAGTCAATGAACCCTTTCCACCAACTTGATTCAGTGTTGTGTGATATGACCATAATTATGGCTTAATGATGCAATGTGTTTATATGGATGTGCTGTGGTCGGTGGCTTGACTGTGCCTGCGGTGTGCCGAGGAATGCAGCCATCTTTGTAAATCCTTGACAGCACCTGTCCCAACTGCTCCAAGCAGGCGGGCTCAGGCAGCGGGGCCGGCTGCCCAGGTGTGTTTGAGATTCCTGGCAGCTGGATGAGTGAATGAGAGAGGGAGTGTATGTGAGAGCGAGCAGGCTGTGTGGTGGACTGTGGTTGCAGGTGAAGAGTGCTCAGCTATCCTCTATGTCAGCTCGCCTTCACTGGCTCTCAATGGAGCGAGAACAAGGGGACAGAGACGGGTCCCTGGGCGGCCCCTCAATGATGGATTACACTGCTGAGAGCAGACTGAGTGCACTGACAGCTGCTTCTGTCCATGTGCTTCTGCAGCTATGAGAGGTTACAAACACAAGTGTATTCAGAACATCGTATTTATTTTTGTGTGTCTGAAGCCACATC
>JAQFJA010000007.1:4013423-4024038 GCA_029874485.1 Naso brachycentron
CTCGTCTCTTCCTTGATGTATGTTGCTATGATAAGGCAACTGCAGATTTTTTGATCATCTGCAGGAGACACTGTAGACGAAAAAGACTGTTGAGGAAAAAAATATGATGTGTGACAAAGGTCCTGTTCCAGATCCATACAAAGAACATCCTGAACACACGACTTGTATCTGAGCCACAAGGACACCTCAGCGCTTCCCTTTGAAGATTACATTTGGCTTGGAGACCAGTTCCACCGGGGGAAATGAGAGGCTGTTTATCAGAGAGATAAAAGCGAGGCAGTGGTTGAGATTTATTTGGCTAAATGAGACGCATGTCAAAGTGTTGCAAAGATTAGGTGTGTTCAAAGATGTGATTTCTGTATTTGCATCAGCGTAGAGACTGAGTGTTTATTGGCGCCTTGATAAACTCAAGCTGAACATTTTTTTTGTTAGCAACACTCCTGTGATTGCATCCATGTTGACATACTGACAAATGTCTTATTCTGAAATCGCCTTCCTTAATAATTACGGAAAACACTGTTATACACAGCCCCCCTTTTAATCCAAGGAGCTGTCCAAATCACATCATTTGTTTCATGACATCCGTATCTGTTTAGCTCGTCCTCTAGACTGAATATTCCTCACAACAAATGCAATGCCAGAGGTTTTCTCTTCATAATTAATAAATCATCTTTGACAAAAATTATACATAAAAATACTGTGACCATAATGAATCTATGTTATAAGACCCGACTGATAGGGGATTTTTTTGGTCTGATGTAGATACTGATATAAGGGCACAAGAAAATTCCGACATTAAATAGAGACAAAAATACGCAGTAACATGGTTTAGGTTTTGGGAAAGTCAGATTGAGCATGGTTCAGCTTTTATTTCACTAATCCATGGCTGTGTGTGTGTGTGTGCGTGTGTTTCTTGGTGTGCGTGAATGTGTGTGTGTACTGTTTCCTAGGCGATGTGTGGGAGGGTGTGGGACAGAGTAACGTTAAAGTGACCGGGCGTGTCTCCTCTCACCACAGTCTTCCACATCTTGAGCCACTGGGGGTTTTTTTAGAGGGGGCAGGGTGCAGGGCTTGGTTGGTGTCGAAAGTCAGCACCGGACATGTCACAAATCTCCTGATCAACCAATTGCAATGCATCAAAAAATTGCATTGCAATAGCCGGGTTTCCACCAGTAGATGGCAGTCACTACACACATTCATAACGGAATATGGAAAGTCAGTTAATTTGTACTAAAACATCAAGACTTGAATTAATCAAAAACCTGACTCAATACTTCTTAGCCTCTGTTTTCAGCTGAAAAAAGTGGTTTAGGAGTTTAGTTACTCTTTCAGTCAACACTTTGGCCTCTTGCATGTTACCTTTTTTTAGGGGCAGCTTTGCTGCAATTTGGGTTTAGCACCACCTAAACAACTGCTGTTGCAATATAAACAAGTCAGACTGTTTTTACCCCCGATAGGAGAATGATAATGGGTGCAGCCAGACCTTCATCTGTCACAGTGCTGTGGAGATCTACAAGGTAGTAGCATTTTAAAAAGTTTCCCCTAAATTCCACCTGGTGCGTGTGCGGTGCGTCTCCACTCCGGCACGGCAGCGGAGCTGATTTGATTCAACTCTCAACGCTTCTACTGACTGCAGCTGCGCTGTGTTTTCACTCCGTCGCAGCTCCAGTGATCCAGTGATCCCTCCGCAGCAGATACACAAGGCTTCCAGAGCACAATGCAACAATTCAGCACAGAGCAGAAGTCGGACACAGATACAACATTAAAACATCGGGTTAATTTAAGGATAAAACACTCCGCGTTGATGTCACATTTCACTAAACTTTACAAATAAATTGTCAGACAGAAATAAAAAAAAAAATCAGACAGAGCATAGAAAGCACATGCAACCAGTGGAATCTTGGGGTTAGCAAACAGTCGGACATTGCACTTTGGGCAGCCCCTCACTCATGCCTATAAAATGGGTCTTTTTGGTATAAGCACATATTTCAATGAACTTTCTCACCACTTTGATCCCATCTTTGCAGTGGCTCTAATCTTTCTGTGAGGTTTACCTTCATAGTTACAAACTAATTAATCTGCCTAAATCTTCCTTTCACAGGTCATTAAAATAATCATTAAATGCTGCCTAATTTTAATTGAAGGGTAGAACTGAGGCTTGAATACACGAGGTCACAGGAAGACACAAATATGCTTTTCGGTTTGTGTTATTTAATTGAATCAGTCTTGTTTTCCTTCATCATTTTCGTTTGTACTAAAGCTTTTCAGCTAAAAACGATTTCACAAAGGGCACTCTAAGTGCCTGAGTGGACAAATAGTGCTGCAAAAGCAAAAATCTATATAAAATACTGTATGACAAGACAACAGTTCAAAAGTGCAACACATTAAAAATCTATTTTGTGTTTATGTTGAAGCCAAAATACTGTGTGAGCAAATTTCTCTGCCCTGATAAAGAGGCCGAGTGTACACAATGCATTTACGCTCTCATGGTGTTTGTGATTGCATAAGCTTTCAGTTTCACCTGGTGACTCCTCCAAAATATTAATACATCCAAAGAAGCCGAGGACGAGCAAAGAATCGGGCCAGTGCACATTACTGCTAATGATCCCTGAGCAAAGTCTCGCACACACACACATTACAGGCATGTGCAGATACATAGGAATGAACAGCAAGACGTCAGCATTAATGTGTGCCCAGAGGCAAGGCTGAGCATTTGCACAAAGAAATGCAACATGCACGTGCAGATGAAAAGCACATGTTTACATTAGCCTGATTGAAAGTGTGCAACGCTGCTGTGTCACCAGCAGCACATTAACATATCCTTCCCCAACATGAAGACGGCAGCTGTGCGGTCAGTGTGTTTTCGTTGAGTGTTAATGAGGGAGGGACAGAGCCTGTGACTCAAACCCAACAGAGCTGCCTCATCACAGCCCCATTTAATACAGACACCCCTCCACTGAGGCAGACCTCATTTATAATGTCGGCCCGTCACAAAATGTGTCACTGCGGCTTTCCGTGGACAAACCATAACAAGGGAGGGGACATATTAAATACAAGAACCAGAGTTGGACAGTGTGATATTGTTAAAAGTAGAAAATAACACTTGTCTCTTTCTTTACCATTTCAGCTGAGAGAAAAATCTCGTTAATATTGCATGCGGTACTGTTTCACATCACTGTAGGCAAGGCTGCAAATCAATAAGCAGCTAACATTTGCCATATGTGGTTTTTGCACACATGGAATGAAATTTATTTTGTCAGGAATTTAATTTACTGGACTATATGCCCAAAAAATGAAGACAATATCACAATGCATCTCAGCATCACAAACATTATTATTACTTCTTTCTTCCTCACAACAGTAAAGGAGAAAAGAAGTCACTGAGTCACTAATGATGCTGTAAAAGTTCCCACATCATCACTGTGATGGCTGTCGGGAGGTTACAGTCTCATTTTCCTCAGCTGCTCTTTTGACAGACAAGCAGCAGCTTAGCAGTAATGTTTATACCAAACACAGCAGCAGTGCAGCAGAAAAGTGTTTAAAAAAATGTACCAAAATAGAATGTCAAGTTCAAACCTGCACACTTGTAAAAGATTGCTCATGCTCAATATTTGAGAATCTGAGAATAACAAACATACAACATTTATCAAGCTCAATCACTTTTGGTCCCCTGGACATGTGAGGTGGTGACTGTGTCTGCAGAGCTGAAAAATTATTGGATGGAAAAACTGGAAAATTTGTCCAGACAACAATCCCCAGAGAGAGAATCCTGTGGCTGCCTTTTCTGATTCCCTGACCTTTTGATTTTTTTTACTTTTTTGTTGTCTTTGCCCTTTCTGCAGGACTGGCACTTCTGACATGTGAGTTATGTTAACAATGAAAGTAAAGGAGAAGAAGCTGTGACATCTTTAAAATTTGGATTTCTGTCAGTGGCTTTAGAATACGCTGTTACAATCAACACTTAGTATTTGAATGTTTGGTGATTTAAATATATTTATGTAATGATGCTGTGTTAATTTGAAAATGAAAAATTTGTTTATCTGTATCTAAAGTCTGCTGGTAGGAAACAGTCACTGCAGAGGCTTAAGGGTGCATCAAAGGGACAAAACAGCAGCACACAATTAACGCCATTTAAAAAAAACCAAAACACTTTTATGCTTGGTCTTTCAATTGATCGCAATTAATGCGTTAACGTTGACAGTCCTGCATAATGTACAGCTCAACTCAACAACTCGAGACCGCGGAAGTTTGGATCGTGTTGTCGGTCGATTCAAAGATGTTACCAAGCTACGCAGCTTCTGGTGGTCATAAAAATGTGCTTGCACTGTGAACCAAAACTTGTTACTCAGAACAATTTTATAAGAATTTATAAGTAATAAAACAAAGCGGTCGACCTGACTTAAAGGATTTGTCTGCTGTTTGTGGACGTTCTTCTCTCTCATCAAATGCATCACGTTTGGGCCTTTGCAGTTCTCTACATGTAACTGTCTGAATGTAACCGACATGTAACTGAAACTTGTAAAGTTGTCATGAAAACACAATAAAACAAACTGAGAGCAAACTGCATGACTGATGAATGAATATGAACACCGGAGAAAGAAAATTACGGCAGCGAGTCCGTCATGCTACTGAGACTTGAATGAAATTTGTTCTGTCCGTTCTGCTGCTGCTTCCATAATCTCCGTATGAGTTTCATTTAGGAGCCTTAGTTCCCACGGACTACTGAAAGCCATGAAAGTGCACTTTTCTATGATGGCTAATCTGTAGGCATGAATCGAACCCCAAATAGCCACAATCAATAGGAGGCAATAAGACAATATGCAGCTCTAATTAAAGCAGACTCTAGACACCAGCAAACAGCGCTTGAGCAGATAATGAGGGAGTAACACCAATCAGAAGGTGTAAATGCAGGTTCTCATGAGACAGCAGCTGTGATCGACATAAATGAGCTCTATGGGCATCTGAATCAAAACGATATCAGCACTCAGGTCAATCATGACATGCAGAAAGCTGAGACGACGGCCGTGTGCACAGCCTCTCTTTTGTTGTCTTTAAGTTTGCAGCTTCCTGACAACAACACACAGAAAACAGAGCTTCTACCTCTGTGGGTGTCCTCTTAATCTGACACAGTTTTATTCATGGAGTAACTGGACAGAGGTTACATCTGATCTCAGTTGGCAATCATTAGCATTCTGCCACAAACATAAGGCAAAATATATATTAAGTTGTGTATATATATGTATCTATAGTCTTACAAGGTCCAATTCAACTCTGTTACCTCATCAACTATTTCAGCTCTCAGAGGTCAAAACTGCAGCAAAGCTCAGAGAATAAAGAGCTTTACTTGCACAGAAACTCATTCAGTTTGTGGTGAACAAGTTATACAATGAATGTTTCTGAGGTTTTTACCTGTTCAGTATTTTTCTCTTCTACCTGCATCTTGGATGTGGCCGTCTCTACAGTCACATATGGATAAAGAATGTTTTTATAAACTTCAAATAGCAGCATTTTATAATGAAGTACATTTATACCAGAATAGCTTTTTTTTTAAAGGAAAAGTGCACTTTTTGGAGAATTCGGCCTATTCTGTCCTTCCTGTCTTTCCCTTCTTTGTGTGTTCAGTAGATTGATAGATACTCACCCCATGTGAGGAGTTTCATACATTCAGTGGAAGTGATAGAGAGACGCCTTGACCACCGTCTAAAGCCTCTGGAACACCTCCAAACATCTCCAACATGCTCCATCTACATGTTGTGACAGTGCGTATTCACCACACTATAGAGACAGTAGGCTAACGGCACAAGTCCCAGGGGGGACACAGGGGACATATCCAACTTTTCCAGATAGAGTCCCCCCAAAAAATGTGGTTCTATTCCATCCCTGCTGACCGCCAGTGAGGCGGTGCTTTAAGCACTGAATATTCCCCTTCATGCATGCACAGTTCGAGTATGCATACCAACAATGTCACCTGTAACACCTGGATGACCTGGGGAAGACTATATCTTCCAGTGTTGTCAGAGCATCTGTTCCTTTTCATCTTCTCGCTCATGCAGGTCGTTACTGCTCTGATAGCATTATCCAAAGCCGCATTACTAAAGCTCATAAAAACTCAACTATATCCCATCGCTTTGTAGCTCCGTGACTGTGTTGGTCGGGGCAGCGGACTTCCGCCCTCCAGGAGCTGCGACAGATGGTTGTCCCTCTTATGTGAGGTGTTTGTTACGTTTGTTATGTCTGTTGAAAACCACCCGCACGCCGTGGCGTCTTTTCGTGGTAAGGCAGCGTTGTCACTTCCCTCTTTGGACAGAAGGTAAGCGGCTTTACTTGTTGGCCTTGTATTGGCTATATTACTGATGATACTTCATTTTGTTTGGTGCACATTTTGTCGGTGACGGCTGCATTCATGCCCACTCCCTCCCTCCAGCATAAGGTGAATGTAGTTAGCAGTGTTGCGCTCTGGCTAACTGAGTTGTGTTTACTTTGCTACTGACCTCTGCTGGTGCAGGCAGCCTTCTAGCTCCCTTCCCTCAGCATACGGTCTTGATACTTTAGTTAGCGTTAGCATCTGCGCTCTGGGCTAACTTAAAGTGGTGTCTGTTAGCCAGTGTGGCAGTGTTCCTCTGGTGCCACCTCGATGGATAACCACTGCCACTGTGCGTCCTGTGAGGTTCCTCTTTAGCCCGAAGATGGCCACGATCTCTGCCCCATGTGCCTCGGCCCCGGGCACCTGAGAGAGGCACTATCTGATAACCTGTGCATGAATTGCAGCTACATGCCTCAGGCGGTGAGAGCTGCTAGACTGGCACAAGTCGAACCTCCATTGGATGAAGAGGACCTCCACCCATCAGGCCAAGCGCCCCCCCCTCCAACTTAGACATTATAAGTGTCGGGCAGAAGCTCCTGAGCCGCCCCTTCCAGGAAGATGGTGAAGTCAGATCACAGCAGACTTTCTTCAAAGGTGGATCGGCTTTCTGAGGAGTTGGCGCAGATGAGATCCATGCTCATGGCCAGCCATTCTGATGCTTCCTTGGAGGGCACTGATGCTCCTTCAGGAGATGTGGATGCTCCCTTGGAGGATGCGGACATGCCTGTGCTGGTTCCAGAGGACGATGCTCTTTCTCTGGCAGCTTCAGCTACCTACTTTGGGGAGTATGGGGGTGATACAGGAGACGGGGCCTCTCAGGCCTCAGAGCCAAGCTCCCACTCCTCAGCTCAGAGTTCACTGGCTGAGATAGAGGACAGCACCTCTCATAGAACCATAGTTACATTTGTAACTTTCGTTTCAGGATATAACTTTATTATATAGTATGATTTTATATATCATATAGTTTGCACTGAAAGCCATTGTGATGATTATAAAAGGCTGAGGATCAGTGCCTTAGCACAGCAATACACATCCAAGAAGAATATTGGTACGTGCTTAGTAAAATACACCCTCCGCATAATTATGTCAACACTTCCCTCCTTGGTGTCCCTCCAACACTGAAATCAGATTTTCACCCCTGCAGGAGGCGTTTTCGAACCAATTAGTTCGAGGAACTTTATAAGAGGAACTGTTCACTGGGGAGTTCCTGATAAACTAAATTCCTTTAGTGCCTTTTTGTTTTTTGGCATCCGCACCTTCAACAAAAAAAACCTATGTAAGCTAAGTAAACTGGCCAGCAGTTGGTGTACTAATGTGGCTTCTACGTAACTTACAACGTAACTTTACAACAACAACAAATAAAGGCTACTGCATCACAGCGCCACACTTTTAGTACGTGGCAATGATGTACCATGAAGGTCGAGCCTAACGCCATGAAATCTCAGAGAAAAATAAAACAACGACTATCTCGTTATGAGCCCTGCTTTTTGTGTGTGTGTGTGTGTGTGTGTGTCCTTTTGTTAATACAGCTGTTGGTTTTTTTGAGTCTTTTTTGACTTTGACTTTTGGGGGAAATGGGCGGGGCTTATGTAACATATGTGGCCAAAGAACAATTACATGTAGGAACACTGGGATGCTCCTTTAAGTGCAGTAACAGTATTTCTACATAATTGGAAAATCGTAAGTGCCCTATACCAAAAAAAAAAAAAAAAATCTTTGACAATCTTCAGCAGCTTTAGTCAGACATGAATGGAGAGAATCAGAATTCAAAAGTAACACATTAGTGAAAGTGTGACACAAATTATTCTAAACCGTTAAAAATAGTGAGCATATCATTTTTGTGTTAACAATAAAGGCGTGCAGGCAGGATGTGGAGGAAACTATAAATAAAGAAACCTTCATTACATTGTGTTTTATTTAAATTGACCTTTATCAGAGAGAATGCACACACAGAGGGAGGAGACCTCAGTACAGCACAGATACTTGGAGTGACTGAAACACACATTTGTGCACACATTCAAGTCGACTATTCAATTAAACTTTGTGACACTCTGTAGTTGGCAACAGAAGATTAAACAGCGAGCTGCAGCACTGCCAGCCTGCTGGCTGATGAAGAATGCAGAAAAGAAAAGGTAATAAATATGATGATCTCTTCATCGTCTCAGCAGGTTTTCACGCAAAAATGCCAGTTTATTCCAGATTCTCACATGTGAGGGTTTGTCAATTTCCTTTGTCACTTTTTACAGTAATCTGATTTATTGAATAATGTGAATATTATTTTAGGAATAAATCTGAATAAAATCAATTATTTCAGGAATCATCCTATGATTTAAAAAAAAAATACACTCAGTAGATTAGTAATTCATGGCAATAATCCATAGCTGCAGCCAAGCAGCAACCTGCACAGCTAAAAAATTAAGACAAACCAAAGAGCCCCAACCTGAGAAATAAAATAATAGATGAAAAAGTTATTTCAGTGCGCACACACAGCATTTTTAAAACTACTTTGAGTTTTTCTTCCAGTGTAAATGTGAAGTAGAGCCAAGACGCTGTCACATTTTCGCTGTCTCCACCTGAGCGCACACCTACACAGAGAAGCGCAGTTTTTCTTCCACTGCACTCTGAACTGAATAGATTTGAGGCCGGGTCACAAGATTGCAACATCACCACTGCAAGGGCCAGGTCAATATGTACACTATGAAGCTCTGCCTCTTTCTCACACACACACACACACACTCACACACAAACACACTTCCTCTCCGTCTCTCTCTCCCAGCCCTCTCGTCGTTGCCAGCCTCAGGCGTCCTGCTCTGCACAGACACCTCAGCAGCCATATGCCATTAGGGAAGAGCCCACAGCAGCAATACTCATAAATATTGACTCGGTTTCAACATATCCCTCAGGAAGTGTTCCAAACAGCAGGTACTGCATTAGCACACCAACAGCAAACACAACACATGGTCAATACTGACGAGCTGCTGTGGCTAAGCTAACTCTCCCAGCATCCTCTCCTGCAGAAGGAACACAAGGCGCTGCAGCAGGCCTGCGGGATAGCAAAGTGTTGTCACGGAAAATATTTAATTAGCAGCTGCAGTAACTGTCTCCCTGGTAAATGATCTCCATCGTCAGTTAAGCATCTCGCAGGCAATGTGGAGGAAAGCAGGAAATGAATTGCTGCGATACCTGGAGAAATTGGGCTGTCACATCCCGGCCTGCTTCTCCTCAGCTGCAGTGTAATGCTATCAAATAAAACACAGCAGCACCTGAGCACATCCAATTCAGTGGATTGTGCTCTCTTCTGCCCCTATAGGTACGCTTAATTAAAAGCATTCCCTCACTGACTGCGTGGAGATTTCTATGTGGTCCCTCTTTTAACGTGTCAGGGTGGTCTCTCGGATTAGGCTCGTTAATTAATCTCATTCGGGTGTTAACTAATTACGTTCTCCCCCTCCAGAAGATCAGGAGAACTGAATTATTCGAGGCGAGGCTGATTTCCTGAAGGTTGGGAGAGCAGTCAGGTGGAAGAATGAAGTCATTTACTAATGAGAGAAAATGTGATTTGTTACTTGCACCATGGTTCATCGGCTCTGGCTGGGTGGACGAGGAGGAGGAGGGTCGACGTCAGGTGAGAGACGGACTCAGTCACAACAGACTCAACTCTCTGTGTGTGTGCAATATTAAACTGATAAAGTTAACGATTTGTTAGCTTTTTCATGGCGGAGTGATATCTCCTTTTACTTTAAAATGCTAATACTATATAAAACTAATTTGTTTCAAGTGCATTTGACAAAAATTGAAATTCAAAGTGGCCAGAGAGCGAAAATTATATCTATACTGTATACTGAGGCCACGCTTCACAACACTGAGAGCTACTGCATGCACACAAGGTAAATACAGCATGCAGCTTTTTATTCAGCGCAGATGTTTCTTGATCAGGAAACATTACAGAGAGAGAAACTCGGATAACTGTGTGGCTTATGTTATGGAACTGATGTGCACAGTCACCAACAGCTGTTGAACTGACTGACAGCTGATCCAGATGTGATCAGCTGTCAGGGATCAACATTCTGACACAAAAATGTCATTTTTCAGGCACACAAATCAGGAGAAAATTGACTTTGTTGGAGACCTGTCTCTGTCTCAGCAACACACTCTCATGAGATCTGTGAACCGCTGCTTCCCGCCTTGTTTCACAACAGACACAAACAGACATTTAAATGCTCTTACAGGTGAAACCATGAATTAAAAGTT
>JAQFJA010000007.1:4080674-4100006 GCA_029874485.1 Naso brachycentron
TGTACACAGTGACATTATTTTCGTTTCTTGGGTCACAGTGACTCATTGCTGTTTTTCTATTTGTTAATAGTAGAGTTTATTATTTCATTTTTGAAGGCCCCCAAGTTCTTTGTGTTTTTAACCTCATCATCTAGTTTACTGGTTTGTGTGTGCTCTGTATTTGGCATAGTGAATAATTCTTAAAGCCTTTTTTTGACATTTGCTGTGTCAGACTTAAAAACCGAATCACTTCCATTGAACGTGGAAAAGAGTTCACGTGGGGCGGGTATCTAACAAGCTACCGAACGCAGGAAAGGCATCTATGTTCCTGTCTTACATCAGGATTTTGGATGAGTAGGATAAATTTGTAAAAGAGTGCAGTTTTCCTTTAAAATACAGCTAAAAAAAGGCCAAACAGTCACTAAATTACTCAACGTGTCAGTTGAAAGCGTCGACCCGCAGTGCTCAGTGCTCTGCTGCTCGGCTGACACGGCTCACTCCTCCACCGGATGGAAAAAGTTCACTAATATGCATTTAATATAAACTCTGACAATCAATGTGGTTTTGTCTAAAACATACAAATTGTAAGTATCCAGGATACAATGCTAACTATTTTTATATGACATAAAGCAAGCTTGTTTCTTACTTATCCTTACCTATCAAGCCTACTTACGTCTGTATATGCTCTGTTTTTAACTTTTTCACATGACCAACACACACACATTGTTATTCTGAGGCCGGGGGCAGGAAGTTTAGGAAGAAAAGAAAGAGAGGTGAGGACTCGCTTGAACAAAAGCTTCAGGTGCTGTGGCTGAAACACTGGTTTGTGTTTGACAGTCAACATGTTATTTTTGCCAGTCAAGGACTGAAAGTTCAGTTAAAAGCACAATCTTGACTACGAGCTTTGATTACATTCTGGACTTGTTTTGCCATCCTTTATCTGCACAACTAAAGCCAAAACATGATATGTTTGTTTACAAATCCACGTTTATGTTTATGATTCTGTGCCAACAATAGACGCACCTATTCAAATACACCGGACGGTTTGTTTTTATTTCCTCTTTGCTTTTGTTATTGTCTGATGTTTATTTGTGTTTATTGACTTTCCAAGCTCCCTAAAAAAATCTCCTCCTGTGGGAAATAAAGATCTGAACTGGAAGGTTTTCCCGGCAGGTCATTTGATGATGTTAGTTGGAACATTTTTTAAAAAGTCAGATAACAGCAGGCATGCAGCTGATCACTGACATCATCAGCACGCTCAGCCTCAGCAGCGGTAACCTTAGAAACACCGGGCGCTCATTTGCATAAAGTCACAAGCATCAAACATCCATTTCAACAGTTTGACCATCAACTTACCTCACGAGTCCTGACGTGGTCTGGGCGAGGAGACCTCTTTTGACATCCAGGTGAGACCCACACAGAGGACACACCTTCAACTTTCTCCGCCCCCAACGGCTCCGGGTTCAAAGTCTCCACCGGTGAAATCATCACTTTAACGTCACAGCCCTCATTAACGGCTCCGTCCTTCCTTCGCGCAAATACATCCTTTATAACCAAAATTAACACCGAACATTTACAACTTGATAAACCTGAAATACATTTTTCCAAACCCCGCCACCGGAAAGACAAATTAGCCAAACGTTTAGCACCTGTGCGCGCAAACCGAAGCAACAAACGAGTTTCCGGGTCAACCGCTCCGGGGCCGCAGCGCCCTCTTGTGGACGCCAAGTCAATGGCGCTCTTCTTGGAATTCTTAAAACGTAATTTATTTGTATATTTAGTGCAAAAACATGGAGACTACAACCTGTGTTTGATTTGAACACATCACAGCCTCTGCACACTTTCCGATAATATGCAGGAAATAAGGTCATAGCATCCTGCAGGTAATCAGACACTCTCCTTCTCCCTCCTCTACTTCTTGCTGGACTTGATGGAAAGGTCTTCCTTTAATATTAACATCCCATAACTTCTGCCCCTACGTCATGATTTTGTTCAGGAAGAGAGATTTACTCGCTGGTATTTCCAGCGCTATTTGATCTGCTTTTCATCCATTTTTGGCAAGTTGATCGACTGTTTCATTCCCTTGAACGCCTTCATGAGCTGCTATTACCCATAAAAACTGTACATCAATTCCCAACCTAATAGCTCTATATAAAGATTGTAATATTTCATATCATATCTGTCTACATTCTGAAGAACTAGCAGGGCTGTGCTTCAGTCTGAGCGTATAAAGGGCTCTGATTTCCTCAGTAAAGTGAAGGAAATAGCCGTCATTCGAACTGAATTTGTTGCTACATGGTCACTTCTTCACTTTGTCCTGTAACTTTCCACTCTGGAACATAAAATGCACAACTTGTTCTACCATAATGAGGGTTTTTAGACCCATCAGTAAATATAGGTACATAGTGTTCATGCCTTTTATGATGCACCGTTCACATAAACCCGCATGCAGCCTGCATGCATGAAGAATTCAAAGACAGAGAGGCAATGCTTGTGTGTTTCTTACTGTGGTTGTAGGAGGGGTCTTTTCACCTCTTCAAGCCCACACCGCAGTGACAAAAAACAGCTTTTACTCATCTCTCTATGTGTGTAGCTACGCAGCTATGCAGCAAACTGTGTGCCCTTCAATGGAAAAAAGAAAGACAGTGAACTCCACCTGAGGCTGTAAAAACACAATATGAAATAAAACACACATATAGAAAGATTTATCGTTTGGATGAATCAGAAAAGATGGTATTCTATAAACAAGAGTTGGACCAAAAAATATGTAAAATATTACAATGAAAACTTAATTCAAAAAAAAATAAAGAATCAACAGGAATAAACAAAGCGTCACCAGGGAGAGAACAGTACAGGAGGTACAACATAATTACTCTAGTAAACAGAGTTCAGTGTCAAACAAGAGTGAAAGTACAAGAAGTAACCTGAATTGCATAAAATCAACTGTGCTCATCCTGCAATAATTTAAAAGTTACACACACGTCTATACATATATATCTATGTGTCAGCCTCGTGCTGGCGACTTGTCCAGGATGAACCACGCACTCACCACACGTAGAATTAGAATCATAGTTTATTTGTCCCTGAGGGGAAACCTGTCTGAGACACAGGTGCTGCTCACATCACAGAACATATAACATTTAACATATAACACATCACATTATGCACATCGCATAAGTTGTTACATGTAGCACAGAGACAGGGCAAAGAAGAACAACAGTATGACAACAACTTGGTCTAGATTTTAAAGTGCAAGTGCTCAGTGCCAGTTGTAAATTACCGAGCAAAACTTTGAATATGTTTGGAAAAAGAGGGAACAAAGAGAAAATGTGAGCTTAGAGGAATATGTACAGTGTGTTTGAAAAAGTAAAGGCAAGGACTAATACAAAAATAATATGCATTTCTAAACAGGGGATGAATTTATGGAATAAGCTTGAGGATGAATTAAAAATGTGCAGGACAACTCAGAGATTTAAAGGACTGTTTAAACGTGGGGCAACTGATGACAGTGCTTGATATCCTATCGCTAATCTTTTTGAAAAGGACATCTTGTGATATGGTTTTTTTGTTTGTTTTGTCTTTATCGATGTTCACATAAGTGAATTGGGAAGGATGCTAAGGTAACCAAGATGTACAGCTGGGTTTGTGTCTGCTGAAAACAAAAACAAAAACAAAAAATGTGTAGTTTATTGCACCTGTTAGTGGTTTCTTTCTTTTTTCTTTTTTTAAGTTGCAAAAAAGGGTGGGTGTCATAAGCTTTCGCTTCAGCCTGCATCTCTTAGGTTTAAAAAAAATTGTAATGCTGTACAACTGGTCAGCTGGTTCTTTGTTTCCTTTGTTTTTGTAGATAGCCTAAATAAAAATAAAATAATAATAAATAAAATGTCAGCTGGGTCCAGCCCCCCTGCAACCTACAAAGGACAAGCCGTTATGGATAATGAATCAATGAATGAAAACTAAGCTCAGTTAGCAGAAATAATTTTTTCTAGTGTTGTTCCCCCATCCACTGCCCGTTTCCCAAAAATGCCCCAAACAAAAATCTGTAGTCAGACCCCCTGAACAGGTCTCTTTCTCCTTTTTTTAACATATTTTTTGGGCTTTTGCGCCCTTATTTTACAGATTCGACACAGACAGGAAACAGGTAAGAAAGAGAGGGAACAACATGCAGCAACAGGCCACAAGGTGGAATCGAACCCTCTGTGTATGGGGCGCCTGCACTACCAACTGAGCCACTGGGTGCCCAAAACAGGTCTCTGTCAATGAGACGGTGATCGACCCTTAACAAATTCCTGCCCGGTCACGGCCCACGCTCCGCCAGTCTTCACATGTGACGCAGCAGCTCAAGCCGCTGTGTTTCTGTGGAGAGGAGCAAACAGTGGAACACAGCACTGAAGCTTGTCTCCTCCACAAAGAAGAGTCATTTCACAGGGAAACTGCTCGACTCGAAGACTTTGCATTTGCTAAATGGATAAAAAAATGCAAGCTTTGTTGCACAGCTTAATCAGAAGAGTAAGATCTCTTTTGTACAAGAGACCTGAGCATGGCGGCTTAAAAACTCAGCCAGACAAACACTGGATCCATCAATTAATCCGAATTTAATAAATCAAATCACAAAGAGCATCACAAACAAAAAACTTCAAGAAAAAAAGTTCATTTTCAACTGACAGTATTTCTTTTGTCACAGAACGGGCAAAACTGAATCTAACACTCATGTCAGTTAAACTGCTATGGAACTAAAACCATAAGGGTTGCCATGGCAACAGAATGTCAAACTAATGGTGACAGAACACAGTTTTATCTGTCATCATGAGAGGAATCTCCTTACTCAACAACATCCTAAAACTAGCTTGTTCACAATCATTGTTTCGTGTTTTAGTTGATTGTTGATTGTGTGAATGAAGTTCGAAGGGCAGAAATAGTCTTTGGCTTTATATAAAAGTATTTTAACGTGACATTCTCACACAAATGCAAACAAAGTGTGAGTCTTTGTCTCCTCAGCTGAAATAAAAGTGTGACTTTAATGTAAAAGTAATTTAGGTGTTGATTCAGACAGACCATTGCAGAATGCTTTGTTAAACTGGCATCACAGTCATGTAACACAGTGAGTTTTGGATGGATTCATTAGAGAAATTACATCTTCATTTTTAGATAGGCCTGCTTTCACTGTTTCTACTGGCTGACCAGAATAATCTGCAAAGGTTGAAGCCACTCCCTTCCAAGTGACCAGACTAGACTGGTCTAGTCAGACACACGTGAACTGATGAAGCCCCTTGAATGAGAGGCGAAACCTCTTCACAGACATATGACTAAGTCCAGTTGCCTTTGCTTGCATGACTTCGTATGTTCACCGACCGGAGCCCTGTAGTGGCCAACATTTCAACCTGCCAGTTTTAAAGTTTCAATTCCCAACACAACCAACTATATCATGACATCTACCTGTCCATCATAATGGATATTCTGGCGGCTCAGTGCTCAAATTCATCCAAGAGAGCGGGATACAGATTTTCATTTATTTTTTAAAATTTATTTGTTTATCTGGGAGGCACAGCAAATATTAATGAACATTTCTTGCTCAAACAAAGAAAATCTAAACATGCCAGATTGTAGCCAGAGGTTAATTTCCATCTGTTGTCCCTGTGCAAGTAGATGTTGCTGAATGCATTCACATAGCCACAGACAGAGACAGATGAAGACAGATGGAGAGACAGATAGCTTTAGAGAGAGACAGATAGATTTGGAGTCATGTAGTAACTTTGGCAGTAAAATTACAGTAGGTAGTTAGTTAGCTAGCTCGTTATCCTGGCTAGCAACAGGATGGGGACACAGTGTGTGTTTGGTTATTCACCAATCAAATTCCTCCCACAGTCATGTCCCGACTTTACAACCTGTTTGAAGCTGGAAACACGTCACCACACAACCGTTAGATACTTTGGAAATACCGCTTCAGCTCCACCAAACATAGTCAGTATTAATGCAAGATCCTGTCAGTGCACGATGCGAGTCCTGTGTCAATGTGAACTGCACAGAGGGTCCGCTATCTTGGACAGCTAACTACGGCTACACCACTTTGACAAATCACGTGTACTTTCTAAATACTAATGTTAAATGTTACTGATTAATTTTCTACTATTCACAACTCTATATTTATGTGAGAATTATATGTTGACAAAAGGAAAGGCATGGCTTGTTGTAAACTGGATATAAAGTGTTGATGAGTAATTTATTTGCCAGTTATGTTAGCTTAAGTAATGTCAGTGGCTAAAATTATGCTAGCATCTTTGCTTGGTGCTAGCTAACTTGCCACCACAAGTATTCTGTCCTCACGATTGCCTGTCTGAGCAAGGCTAGACAGATAGCGAACAAAAACTCCGATAAACCACGTACTTGCTGAAGTGTGGCTTTAATGCTGCCGTTTCTGTAAAACTGAAACATTCCATACAAACTAATATATAAATTTTCTGCACACACTGCTTACTGAAAACATACTTGTAACACAATGACAATGTAAACATTTACAGCAAAAGAAGGCTCCTTAACTTATTGTAATAAACAATCACTTTTTAGATGTCCATGTCATTAAGTATCAACAGATATGAATTGTTCGATTATTTGCTTAGTATAAACTTCCATAGACATGCTTAAACCCACATGGACGATGGAAAGTGAAACTTCAGGAAAATGAAACTGAGGAAAACTCAACACTACAAAGAATGTCCACTAGGTGGTAGCAGCTGAATAGAGGTCAAATGAAGAGGGATCAAACAACAAGGTTGAAATAATAACACTGGCCATCGCTAGTGCTAACCACAATGTAGCACAGGTAAAATAGTTAACATTTCTACTCAGTTATGATGTAGTTTTACGACATTAAACCTGAATGAAACAGATCGTGACGTGGTTGGTCCAAGTAACGCAGCCTTAGCTAGCTGTCCAAGACCACGGAAATTTTTGCGCATGCAAACACGGGACACGGGACTCACATCAGGTAATGACAGATCTCCCACCGTATGCTGCACCAATGGTGTGAAAGAGCATACACTTCCTTTCTCCTAAGTGAGCAGAGTCACGTCTCCATGGAGACAGGTGGGAACCACCATGCCTTCACCTCATCTGGAAGTGTTATAATGTCGTGTGAATGGATTGAAGCAGATGGATTTTGTGTCACATGATATTTGTTTGATGTAAGTTTAACTTTTAACTCGTGTCCATTGTGAAGCAAGGCGGGAAGCACCGGTCCCCAAATCTTGTGAGAGTGTGTTGCTGAGACAGAGACAGGTCTTGAACAAAGTTAATTTTCTCCTGATTTGTGTGTCTGAAGAATGACATTTTTGTGTCAGAATGTTTATAAGATATGTGTCTTTTCAAAAAAAATGGGTCCAATATGTATCTCGATGATGATCAGGGGAGAGAATTGGTCATAATCTAATCATGTTCATTTCTCCCGTAAGAATGAATGAACACAAGACTGCTTCCTGTCTCCTAAAGGGGCGGGGCCGTGGTGGAACCCATGTGACACTGATACAGTAAATGAACGTTCAATGGGAGGTCTTGCTTCCTATTAACCATCTCTGGATCAACTCTAAAACTGAATTCTCTTGAACTCTGTCCTTACTCTTCTTCTTCACTGATTCTAGTAATTGATATAACCAAAATCGGAGTCTGTGGCATCTCATTAGGAAGGTCAGGTTGAAATTTACTGCTGTCAGCTGAGTTTTAAGAAATTTTACAAGAAGATTTTAATATAAGGAAACTCTCCGTGCAGTCAGAGCACGAAACCCTCTCTCTTGTTAAAGTCCCCCTCGAGCCAGGTGAGACCACATTAGATCTCAGCAAAGCAATAAATTATGACGCTCGGCATGTGCTAGCAGGCAAGATATGAATTATAGTTACAGTTTTCTAGGATGGTGTCAAAGGTCAACTCATCTCTTCCTTTGCATCTAAGACTTTATTTCTCTCTTATCTCTGCAATTGACTTTTTATCCCCATAATCAGATAAATTACACTGACAAAAGTTTGCTGTGAATTTTTAATTAAAGCTCTAATTATCTTTAAAAAAAAATTTGCCTCAGGAAAATTAAAGCTTTTAACAAAATAAGAAAATCATTAGCTTCTTTTTTTTAAATGCTGACCAGGGAACACTTGGAACTGTCTGTGCTAACAAAGAGACACTTTAAAATTAAAACGCATTCAAGTTGTACAACACAAATTTAAGGGAAGCGCATTATACTGAGACAAGACAGCCTATGTGAGCATGTAAACAATGAAAAATATGACTAGAACTCCTCCTCTGTGTCATTCAAAGAACTGTTGCCTTGAAATATTGGCAATCAGCCGACTCCTGTTTCTGCTTGACAGGTGAGTCAGCACACAGGAAGCTGGGGTTTGAAAACACATCAGACTTCAGGCAGGTGCAGCTTTGAAACCTGTTATAATGAGCCGTAACAGTTGGAAAGCTGTGGACAGAAATTTTTCTCATTAGGACTGAGAGTAAAGAGCAATGAGCTACTAAATATCACTGTCTACACCAGCCAGGAAGAGGTAATTTGGGGTTGATGGATGATATCTCTTTGTTAGCACAAATTATAAATCCATCCTCATTGTTTGGATAAAAATGAATCATTATGTGAGGGGAAACAAAAACTTATCCGGCCATCATTCCAGTGGAGTCATTGTGGGTCTAAAGAAATACCCACCTCCTTCCACAAGAATCCTGATGGATCATTTCTTCAGGATCAAGATGAGACTGTATAACCAAGCAGTTCAGTTATAAAACATAACTGTTTAATCAAATGATAATGATGCATAACTGTTCTCTAAACAAAATTCAGAAAGTCGCTTGTATATTGAGGCCTGTTTTCACAAATTGGAGCCAAATTATTCCAGATGAGAAAGGAGTTCTGTAATATCTCCTGATGATCCTGATGAAAAACCAGGACAAAGGTTGAACGGATAGGAAGAAATACATTTGGGATCGTGCAGGAGATGAATTCTGGTCTCCTGAATGAAAAGTCCTCTGTGTGACCCTTTCATCCATCCAGACCTCCTTCATGTTTGGACTGTGTTTGTCTTTAGACTGACTGCATACGTTTCATGTTGGAGTTTGTTGAAAGTCTGTTGCCCGGTGCCGTAGGCCTGGTTCACCCGCACAAAGGTTGTAATGGTATTTTTTATTCTGTAGGTTTTGACATTTCATCCACACACAGGAATTTTAGGTAAGTGAAAATGCACCTTTGTGAAAACTCTGATCAGGATGAAAAATACAAAAGTTTTAGTGCTGACATGTTCATAGGTCATGTGAGTGTGAATGGTTGTTTGTCTCTATATGTCAGCCCTGTGAAAAACTGGCCACTTGGCCAGGGTGAACCTCGCCCTCGCCAAGTTCAGTTGGGATTGACTTCAACCCCCCCGCAACCCTGCAAAGGATACGCGGTTACAGAGGGTGAATGAATGAATCACCGAGAGATGCCCCTGCATTGGAATAATTGAAAACTGAGGCCTGGACTCTATGTGAACCTGAGACGTATTCAAATAAAGCCAGACATTTTCAAAAAGATTATTTTGACAGCAACCCACATCCTCTCTAATCATTAATCCACCTTTACAAACGATCATGGCTTCTGTTGCGTATCCTCAAATAAAGACATTTATGACATCTACAGAATACAAAAATAGTTTTTATACTCGACATCTTTACAGTTTGTCAGCCAGTGTTTCAGAATGTTGCACGTTGCTCTGATGAGAATTCCTATCACATGTAAAGCTTGGACAGAGCTTCTAATCTCCTGAAATGTGTGCAGCTGTTGGGCGGCATAAAACATGACAGCTGTCAGCCAACATATTGGAGGCTCTTGCTGTGAAAGGTAATGGCCAGTAAGGAGAAAAAATTGGACAGACTCGCTTTTAGAGTGGATTCAACCTGCCCAAACTGACGCGGCTGACACCAGGGGCCGCTCCTGAGTGACTGCAGCTTAGTGAGAGATGACATGAGAAGCACATAGTGCTTTCTGCTGCACCTCCCTGGTGTCATGAGTGACCCACTTTCCTCCCTCTAATTGCAATTCCCTCTTTAAAACTGTATGACTTTGCACAAAGGATGATTCAGTCTCCAGCTAGTGTGCAGTGGATGAGACGCAATTCAGCAGAAATTAGTCACAAAAAGAGGAGTATTTTTAAGTAAAAAACTACAATGCAAAAAATCATATAGACACACAGACATTTTGCTCATATATTTGTGTCCCTGTGCAAATTCTTTTCAATAAAAATGGCGACAAGGGGACCAGAAGATGTCAGATCTGCTCCTCCTCCTCCTCCCCTCAGATGAAACAGTCTGACTCCAGAGACCAAAACTAATGTTGCATTCAGCATTTTTACAGAGCAAATTTACCTAATAATGCACCATGTGGATGATAAATATATCCATGTACCCTCCGTTTTCCTGTGACACCCTGTTATTAAAAACATGTTCATGCTTCTAACAAGACCAAACGGTGAATTTTCTGTCTGGATTTCCATCATTTACATCCTGCAGTGGCTTTTTCATTCATCTTGTTCAGGTGTTAGATTCACCTGCATCCAAACTCCTGGTACATACAATGTTGTTTTATTACATATCTTGACTTAACCATTTGACTAGGATCTCCAGAATGCTCCATTAAACAACTTAACACTGCACAAAGGATTGTGGGATGCTGGACATTGTGAAAGATACATCAGGTTCGACCTTCATATTAAAGGACGGCCGCATTGCTTTGAAGTCAGACGTTGACTTGTTATGACGTTTCCAGTAAAGGATGGTGAATTTTTCAGCAGCATGTTTTTCATTACATTCTACTGAAAATTACTGGGAAAAAAAAACAATTATGAGTGGACACGGAGAAGACGTTATTATGAGGTGTGAAGAGAAAGCATCTAATTTAAAAAAGGCCTCCTGGAAATCCAATAATTAATTTGAAGGACTGCTGCATTGTTTTTCCTAAGTCCCAACTGCAGGACTGGGTGTATTAACCAATAACTGAGTGTCTAACAGAGAGAAACCCTCAGACACTTCCTGTTTTCCTGCTGGGCCTCGCTCACAGGGGATTCTCCACAAATGAATAATACATCTTCTCCATTTAATTTGGAAAGCAGCATAATTGAGGCACTTTTGCACAGTATTTCTCTGCTCAAGGCTCTCATGTGCCGTAAGCACTGTGAGGCTGAATGTGAAGCTGTATTGGACGTTAGTAAACTGACACAAGAGCAAAAAGCCAAAGACAGATCTCACATCATAACAATATTTTGACGGGTTGCAAATATACTGATTTATGCAGGCAAATGAACTCAGAGTAACAACAGCCTGAAGATCAAAAAAGTGATCTTGTGACTTGGAGATTGCAGTCTTGATTTCCAGAAAAGGCAGGGAAATATTTGGCGTTGGCTTATTTGACATGAATAATAAAACACACTGCCACTATTCACAGATTTGGCTTGTTGCTTTGGTTTAAGAGAACGTTTACATTTATATTTCACTCTTACCGCTCTCATTAAAGGTGTTTCAAGCCAAAAAAAAAAACCAAAACCTTAAATAAATCAGCTTTACACCATCTATCTAGAACTAAATGGCTGAAACCCACTAAACCCACTGTTAGCAACTAGCTAGTAAAGAAAGTAAAACATCTTCACCTGGTTCAAAACCTCAAAAACTCAATTCAGTCAAAAAAACCCCCAAAAGGGTCTAGTGCTGTGCTAAGTGATAAATAATTTTGTCAGTTAGAGAAACACTCAACTAGCTTTGACTGGATTAAGAATAGCGACATAATGTTACTTCAGAGCTAGCTAGCTAGCTTCACCAATGAAATATACTGACAGAAAAATGGCCACAAATAGCAAAAAGCATGGGTCAGATGACTAAATAGGTGTTTTTAAGTCAACTCACAGAAAATAAATTTTAGTAACATATTTCTTATATTAAATCTTTGTGAAAAACTTTTACACTCCCAGCAAATGCTAGTTAACGCTATATTCTTACTAACTGAAGATTATTAGCCTAAATGCTAACAGACAAGCAAAACAACCCCCCAACAAAAAAGCCACTCAACTTGACTGCACAACCAGGTGTAATTAATACTGATAGCAGTCTAATTTACAGGATAACAACATTTCATGTAAGAGCCAGATATATTTCTCAGAAGAGGGTGGAGACCAAACCAGAGTTAAAAGAGAGAACTGGACTAAAGTTCATCAAGTTGACACAAACTCACCTCCAAATGAATGCTACTGTTGATCTATGTTTCCTTAAAGAAGAAATTTGGGGTTTTTTTGCACATTAAGCCTTATAATAAGGATATTTACAATCATATACGATGTTCTACAGCATTATTATGACGAACGGTGCGGTCCTAAGAGCTGGAGCTCGTTGCTAACGTCACTGCTAGCTGAAAGCGAGACAATCGCCGATTGTGTAGTGGTGTCCTCTCATGTACCGACCCTAAAACATGAAATTGAACAATGGCTTATAAGCCAGAAACAGCTGTTTGTTTGTTTCTTGAAGCAACTGAAAGAGCCATTTCCGGGTTAAAAGCTGTTGTTCAACTTGGTGTTTTAGTGTCATAACATGAGAGGACAGCACTAAACATTCTGCATGTGTCTCGTCTTTCAATACGGCCTTTTTGTGACGGATGGTTGAAGCACTTGAAATGCCCCTTCATTGCCGTTGTTTTTAGCTTGTGGTGATGTCAGCAACGAGCTCCAGCTTTCAGGACTGCACCGTTCATCATAATAAAGCTGTAGAACATCGTGTATGATTGTAAATACCCATAAGGCTTAATGTGCAAAAAACAGAACTTCTTTAATGGAAGAATGCTTCAGCAGAGGTGCGACCACACGGGGTTTTGCAAGTCAGAAGTCCTAAACTGTCAGTTTAGTCCCAAAGAAGTTTTGATGCACTCTTCACCAAATGTCATTTTAATAACAAATCCTCGACTTTTGGTTTGTTGTACAACATCAGATGTCGACTTTAAAGAATTTAAATTGGAACAAAAATTGCACTGTGTTTTAATACAATTTGTTTCTTGATGTTGACCACCCTATAGTTTTTGCCATGTCAACAAAAGTATCTTTGGTATCATGTTTTTCATTTGTTAGTTCTTCATGGTTCTCTCCTGCAGCTTGATTGGTTGCTGTTGGATTTGCTCAAACTATGGCCATCAAATGATTAATTTACTTAATCACAATTAATCTCGTGACTGACTGCTTTTTAATTGCATGTTTACAATTCCATTATTTTGAATTTTAAGGCAGTTTTTTTCAAGGCAGTTCATATTAGCAATAAAAAGCAATTCTTACCAGAGTGTCTTGATAAGGAATCAAATGACACAAAGAATACATTTCTTTTATGATCTCAAGCTGCTGTCCGTTAAGAATGCGCTGAGACTAGTTTTTATATAACAAAGTGAAATTTGGGAAATACAGTGTCATTTGCTGAGAAAAAATAGTTATTGTTAGTTGATTCAAAAAATGGAGGAAAATTAAATTGATTCACGGCACATATTTTAAGAAAAATACTTTTAAATCTTCCATCATGAAAGCGTAGTTGAAAGAGTATATCTCCGGCCTCAGGCGTTATTTGTAAAACTTACACATATTACAAATCGCTTCATAGCTCAAAGCCACCGCACAGTTTAAACTCTCCTCACACTCCTGCACAGCTTTAAATGATTCAGAGTCCTGTGAGGAGCAGGGAGGAGAAGTACGGGAGTGTTCCTGTGATAAAAGGGTATGACCCATTAAACCCTCTAGGCCTGAGTAAAATACAGTGACACTGTAATTTTACCATAAAGGAGTCAGCCTTTCTCAGATGTAAATTTATTGAGGAGGTCGTAACATTTTACAGCTGGCACTGTGTACTGGATATGATCACATTTGCTCAGAGTTGTTAAGAATATGATCCTCAGTGATGTGTTTTACAGCAAACAAGCCATAAATTCTGTACGATTATTTTAATTACTGTTAACAATTGCAATTAATGACCAATTGCAAGTGATTAAGAAGCAGATTTTCTGCATGACAAAAATCTGAGTATGATTTACTGATCAGCCTGTGGTCAGGCGGTGGCATGGCACAGCCTGTCCCATTGTTTTGAGACAGATTTAAATAATGGGAAAAAATTTGCTTTGCATGCAGGCAGATGAGAAGCTGCCGTATAATCCCCTCAGAGTCGCTATCAGAACATCGGAGCATGTGGCCTTTTTCAGTCTAGACTGCTTATCACTTAGCTTATTTAGAGATCAACAAATCAATTTGCGGAGAAAAACAAAAAGAACCAAAAAGAAAGCAGAAAATTGAAGATATGAAAATCCTTGTTTTCACTTCTCTCTGTGAAGTCGACTGTTTCCCCGCAGACGCCGCTGCTTTTTCATTGATAATGAGCAAAACAGTGAACCTGCAGAGGAATCGCACTGCAGAGGAAGCTTAATTAAGAAATAATTGACTTGTTTTTTCAAATAATTGAGTTGTTTGAAGTGCTGTGATAGTCCCGCACTGGCAAGCTATACCTTTAGACAGCAGGCGCCTCATGCAGATTGGTTGAAATATGAAAAAGAGATTTTTCAGGGGCCGGGGAAATAACATGAAATAAATGCCTTGAAATTGGAAATCTAATGTGATTTGAGATGCTAAGAGAGAACATCTTTCTTCTGATGCTTGATAGACTGGAGGGAAAAGGCAATTCTCTTGGAGCATGTGTGTGTGCCAGTGTGTCCATGAAGGGTGGTGTGTTTTAAGAGAATCCAGGTATAATTTGCAGAATTATGGCAAAGAACCAACATTAAAAATGCATGATTATAACGTTCAGGCCATTCATGGGAGCTAAGCATGTGCACGCCTACATACTGTAGCTCAAACATGTAATCTCCCTCCCACACAGAAGGCAGAAATTCACAGATCATAAAGATGTGTTGTGACAGCTAATATGAGTGGCGTTTAGCTGTTCTCGCTGAGCATTCTTCAACCTCCACTCCAATCAAAACCGCACTTAGCTTCTGCCTGGGAGAGGAATATCTGAAATTCTGTGGATGTACGCATGAAAGGGAATAAAAGTGATGGCTAATGTATATGAATTGGAGCTGTGGCGTTCAGGTATTTCACGCCGCATGCCCTGACAGAGGCAAAAGTGAATAAGTCGTCAACTGGCATTGAAATTCATATTGTATCCCCGGCTGGAGCTGAGCCCATTTTCTCCACATTGCTCTCGCCATGAGCCTTACAATAGTCAGGGAGGCATCTAATGAGGCAGGAGAAAAAATATTAAGAGGAAAATCCTCAAACTCAGGAGTTGGCATATTCAACGGCCGGTCTCTAAATTCAATGAGAAAATCTTTTGTCAGAGCTTCAGGGCCGGTGGGAAGGAGAGAACAAAAGTCAGGGAGAAGAAAAGATTGAGCGAGTGACTGAGATGGGCTGTGACAATGTCAGCTTTGGTCTGGTCCGCCTGCACGGATGATGAGGGAATATGAGGGCAGCAGGATGGAGAAAGGCAGGAAGGGGAGGGTTGGGGCACAGAACAGGGCAGAGGGCGGCTGGAGAAAGACGTTTCACGGCCCAGAAGGTTGTTGGTTCCCAAAAAATCTGTTTAAACTTACAACATGTGACATTTCTGAATTCAAATATCCACAACGATGATCTTTTTGTTCTAGGTTTTGTTGACTTGTGTACTTACATTTTCTAATGTTTCCAACTAAGTTCAAACTCAGAGAAATCTGTCTTTTCCTTTGAAGGAGTTTGAAAGTTTGCTTTCTTGCACATCAAGCCTTATAAAAGGATATTTACGATCATAGACGATGTTCTACAGCATTATTATGATGAACGGTGAAGTCCTGAGAGCTGGAGCTAGTTGCTGACGTCGCTGCTAAAGCGTCTCTTTCAGCTGCTTCACAATGAGCGTTGATTGTATTTTTTGACGGAGTGTCTGAGTGCACACGCTTCTCTGTTGTTTTCAGCTAGCAGTGACGTCAGCAACGAGCTCCAGCTCTCAGGACTGCACCAGTTGTCATAATAATGCTGTAGAACATCGTATATGATCATAAGTATCCTTTTTATAAGGCCTAATGTTTCATTTAGTCTCCTGTCACTAACTTCCAGGCTAACAGAAGTCAGAAAGTGAGGAAGGAAGTCAGCAAATGTGAATCAAACTTTAAAACATTACCTCGTCTGAGTCATTGCAGATTTTCTGAGGAGGAACACTTTATAACAACGAAATAAACGTTCTCGTGATCCCACAACGGACAACGGTCTGTAATGGAGGCAGGACATCTTACGTTTGAACAAACTTTATTCCAAACATCAGTACACTGAACAGGAAACACTTTGCTTGTTACTTATTAAATAAAAGACAGCCATCTGCTGGACAAACTACATAATTACACATTTTTAAATTGCTAGTTCAAGAATTTTTCTGGCCTTAAAGTTGAGCTGAAGTCAAAAATGCATTTTCAACTCTTTTGGATCACGTCCCAGCTCTTATCGTAGTCAAATTTGAAAATGTGTCACATAAAAATTAGAAAAAATGAATTATTTCATGTTTTTATTTGAAAGTCTGCCACTTCAGTCTTTCGTGTAAAAAACATCTCCTGAGTCCCTGATGTCATTGTTGACTCAGGCCATCATTGGTTGAATTCAATCAGTTATATCACCCCAATCCACCTGTCAATCATTTTGCAGTTCCTATATATAGAGGGCGGGTCAGCTGGGATCTCTGTGGGTTTACCGTCAGGTGATAGGCTGAGACAGATAGCGAGAGATAAATAGATAGAGCGACAGATTTAGAGTGAGAGTGATAACATTAGTGAGACAACAACACTCCAATCAGATTCCTCCAACTTATGTCCCGCCCCTAGAGCCTGTTCATTGGTTGTTTATCTGTTTGAGTAGCAAATACGTCACAACACAGCAGCGGACGCTCTTAAAAAAGGCATTTCAGCTCATCTTTAAATAACGCTATCCGTGCAAAGAAGAGGTTTTTTTTGTTTTTTTCCAGAGAGTTGGATTTTGACGATGCGGTTAAAGGGAAAACTTTCTACAGAGTCAGTGAACACTAAAATACTGCTCACAGTTAGCTGTGATGGTTTCTCCACTGTACGTTTAATATCTGCTCCTTCACTGTCTCTCTCTGGAGTCAAAGCCAGAGCAGGTGGGGGTGTTTGCAGATGATGATGAGGGCCTGGTCACCTTTTATGATGCTGATGCTGCAGCTCTCCTCCTTCACTAATAAGCTCCTCCCATTCTTCTTCGCTGGTCTTTATGTTAATGGTGAAAACTCCGCCCCTCTGATCATCTGTCCTGTTGTCCATGATGAGTAGAAAATCCACTGATGTTTCAGGAATAAACGGTTTTAAATAAAAAGTCTTCATGCAAACTGAAATGTACAGTGCAAATGTTTCCATTAATACTTTTTACTTCAGTGCAACAATTTGATTTATTTGTGTGTAATGATTAGAAATCATATTCAGGAAAAGATGTTATATGTCTGGAAAATAAATGAAACTTTCTTTTATTTCATGGTCACAGATATTACAGTAAGTGGATGAGTGGGTGTAGTAGATGGATGGAGTTTCACAAAGTTACTGTAGAAATGTTCTGACCTTATTCAGTTCTAGATCCTCATAGTCATACTAAGTTGGATAAGTTCTTGTATTCTTTCAGTGGGTTTATCTTGTTTGGTGTATTTGTTGTGTTTGTTGTTGTTATTTTATTTATTCCTCTGCTGATCTGCTTGAGTGGGGATGGAGTTCAGATGAAACAGATGTTATAAGTTTATCTTTGCCTTTTTTTCTTCCATGATTTGTTTTTTTTTTTTTAAATCGAGCAACAAGCAATCTGTCTGAATCTGTCTGTATGTGTCTTTTTGTGTTGAATGTAACCTTTGCCTTTTATTACTGAAATTATTAAAGAACATTTATGTTACTTCGTAATAAAACTACATAAATTCATGTAATGAGTTACTCCCCAACAGTGCAAATTTATTAAAAACTGAAAAAAGAAAATCCTGTTTCTCACAGAAACAAACTGCAAAAAGAGCAAGAGACAGTGAAGAGCTCAGTTATTTTTAAAGCAGGATTCAAAAAGGAGATGCTGCAGAAGTGGACACATGAAGGTTTATTAAAAGGTGGATCAGGGAGTCGAGGCATAAAGCAAAACCTAAAGTGAACGTGATTGAACGAAAACTTGAAAGGTTCAAAACATTTACATGTATCAGCTCGAAGGAATCAGCACTGTGAAAAGAGTCGGACCGCCATGACTCCTACACATACACGTTATTTATGAAATCAAATGATGAGTAATTTGGCAGTTGTGACAAAGAAAAATAAAAAAGAAGCTTTAATTTTTCACGAAATAGTTATTTTGTCGGAGTTTTCTTAAATGAGTGAAACAGCGCCCCACTGGGTCATAATGGCTGGTCAATGTCAGCCAGTCTGTGTGGTCAAACGTGGCACTGCAGCCTGTAACAAGGTCTGCTGAAGTAATCAAAGGTGAAGTTAGCATCCTTTGATTAAAAATTATCTGTGAACAGTCTGTAACCGTGAAGCTGATGCGAAACTGAGAATAGACACGTGACTGAGAAAGAATCTCTGAAATGAATTGTAAAGTCAGTCGTACTCTGGCCTCACAACAAACCGAAGAAAGTTTAAAAAAATAATGTTTAAATGTGACAGTCAGAGGCGTTAGCTTGTTTCCTGCGATGCTAACTGTGCTAGCTGTGGAGGTGTTAGCAGCAGACGGAGGGAGGAGGAGCTCCTTCCACCAACAAGCTGCTCCAGCATCACAGCAACAAGTGCAGTGGGACCAGATGTGATGTGAAAGTTCACTTCAGCTCCACCAAGGACAAGACACCGAGTGTAAACATCAGATATCGTCAGTGAGACATGTTGTAACTGCATCTTTGTGTCCACGATTCTTTCCCGATGTAGGCCTGCGTCTGATTGTTCTAACTCAACTTTCACCCTGCAAAACATTTTAACACTGAATTGAAATAGTAGTGATTCAAAATAAAACTTAAAAAAAACAATCAAATCAAACTGTTGTTTGAAAGTAATGACGATTATGCAAATTTGATGAGGAAAAATGTGATTTTTGCTGAAGAACCTATTACTTATAATGATGACTAAACTGAAAGACTTTCTATTAACCTCAATCTACTATTATTCTAAAAGTGAATAATTAAGTTTAGATTGTGACTTCACATTACAAGAACATCACGTTTGCATTGATTTAAACTTTTATATTTAACACACTAAAATAAGTTACAGAGCTGTAACTCTGTTGTACCAAAATTATTTGACATTGACGTATGAGTTACACTACTGTAACACTAAATAAAAT
>JAQFJA010000007.1:4309217-4320959 GCA_029874485.1 Naso brachycentron
ACTAAAACAAAACAAAAAAAATTATTGGCCGATAGCCTACCAAATTTCTTCTGGTTTTATTTAATAACAAATAACTTAGATGCTCATGGGAAATGTAATGGAGTAAAAGTGTCCGTTTTCTTTGAAAAATGCAGTTAAGTTAAAGTATACAGAAATTGTAAAGAACAGATATCCTAAAAAAATCTACTTAAGTAAAGTGACGAAGTATTTCTACTTCACTGCTACACAACACTGCCGCTGGCTGAGCGGACCAGGCGAAGACATTCCAACAGACAGGAAGTAATCTCCGATCTGCTCACTGATGGTCTCATTTGTGATGTAGTTGAGATGCGAAATATCAGGATTAAATTTAGACTGATGTAGAACCAGTGAAAAGTTCCTCATTGTGACTTTAAAAGATTCATTTCTTATCAATCAACTAATCAAGTTATTTATTTCAGCTCTCAAAGAGGTGATGACAGATGAAGGGTTTGAAATCAGCTTTAAATAAAGATTACTGAGATTCACCTGTTGTTTAAAGGCTTCACTCAGTGTTTATCTGATGTTTTGTTGGTATTTACATGTATATTTTTTTCTATCATTATGTCCTCTTCCTGTCAGTGTGGTATGAACACAGTGGAGATAAAAGTTTCAGTTGATTCAAGAAGAAAAGCAGCTCTGACTTTAAACCATGTTCTCAAGCAAACAAGTCCAACATTTCACACAATCGTTGTGTTAATCCGTCTTCACGCTGGAGCTGCTGGTTGCTTCGGGTTCTCTCAAAGATCATCATCATCATCATCCTCCCATCACGTGCACGGCAGCCTGACAGGAGAGGATCACAGGTTCAGCAGCACGTTGTCATACATGAGCTGCTTAAAACCTGCCTGACTGTAAAATACTGACAACAGAGAGGAGAGCTGCACACAGCGCCTCCCACAGCGCAGCAGCTGCAAGTGCAGGAACAAACAAAGTGATTGTGGTCAGAAAAGTTAAGGGATCTCAGACTAATTTAGTGGAATACACAATTTACTTTACATACAAATAACAAGAAGACAACAATGTTTAGAGAAACGTGTTTTGATGATAGTACAGAACTCAAACCATGAAGAAGAAACATGAAAAATAAAGAATTAAAGCCAGTCTGGCCTTTAAACTGGGGGTTAAATTCTTCATCAGAAACAGTTTCATTCTGAACTCAACTCAAAAGTTTTCTGCTGCTGAAAAATCTTACAGATGTTTCTTAGCTTGACAGATGCAAACATATTCTCATACACTGAATGTTTCTCAGAGTTCATGTGTGAACAAATTCCAGATTGAATGAGTCTGAACTCGTGTCACAGTCTTGACTACAAACAGGAAGTTGCTCGTTTGTCTTTGTCTTTTGAGTCGGACACATTGGGGACGGTCAGCCGCTTCACTGCAGTATCGTCTGTTTAACAGCCCTCCCGTCCTTGTCGATGGCAAAGTTGTAATTCTTTGGACTGTCCAGAGCTTCTTCTATCCGCTGATCCAAGTTCTCCAAGGTGATGAAGTTCTTTGCTTCCTCCTGTAAGAGGGTGAAAAACAGGAAGTTAAAGTGAGCCAAAGGTCCAATTTGTGAGATCAGCATGTAGGAATACAACTGGGCCGCTACAATATCCATTGTTTTTATATTACAGACAATAAAAATCTTTCCTTTGGAGGGAGAAAGCTGAAGAGTAATAAGAAAATTATACCTGCAACTGCAAAATTTCTCTCTCCTTTTCTCTGATGAACTCCTGCTGCTTTTGTTCGCGAAGGATGGCAGCTTCCTCCTGCTTTCGCTCAGCTTCCTCCTTTTCTTTCTGGATCCTCTGTATCCTGACAGACACAGAGAAGGTGAGCGGTTACTTTTAAGAAGACAAAATCCAGTTTTAACCGCCAAAAAACAAACAGCGATCAAAGTATTTCATGTCTTTAAACTGAGTTTTTACTCATAAGGTCGTCCTTTTGTGTTTGTTCTTACCTGAGTTTGAGCAGGCGGAGGTTCTCCTGGTCATTCCAGGCCATGAGGGCGCGATGCTCCTCCACCTCCTGCCTCGCTCTCTCCTCCGCCAGGGAGCCCGTCTCCTCCTCGTATTTCTTTCGTAGCATCTCCTCTTTAAACTCCAGGCTGACAAACACAAAGGTAAGAACCAGGTTAACTCACTGATTTTAACTGTTTAAAAATTTTGAAAAATCTAAATCAATGGCATGTAGGAATAATTTATTTACTGTTAAAATTCTTCTGTTTGCATTACAGCTGCAACTTGTTCTTATAAGACCATTTAACAGACACAGGTACTTTGATTAACTAAACATGAACAGCACACAGAGATTATTTCAGTATTAACGTTTTTAATACACCTTCCAATAATTCTTTCAGTTAAGTTTCTAATTGTTTGTTCTTAAACATTTCAGAAAATATTGAAAATGCAAATCACAAGTTTCCAAAGATAATTAACTTATAAAACAAAGAAAAACAGAATTTGAAAAGTTAAAATCATGACTTCTAAAGATGTTTTTCCACCCAAAAAGCGTTTCAATCAGTTTATCGGTCTATTAGCGGACTTCCTGCTTCCTGCTGTTCATCTTCACAGCGGATAGTTTTGTTTGTGACCATAATTACCTTTATGATAGAACATTTTAATAATTTGTTTACTCGAAAAACGTTTTCTTCCAATTAAAGGAAATGTTAATCAGCTGCTTCATAACCTTGAATCAGTTATTATTGACAGCTGGTAATTTAACGTAACGTTACCGAAGCGCCCTCATGATCAGCTGGTAGTCGGAGTATCTTTCCTTCAGGACAACCATCTCCACCGGATCGACCGGGGGAGGCACTTTGATCCGCCCCTCTTTGGACTTGGCTACCGGGTCGGTGCGGGACTTTCTGCCCCGGACAGCCTCCACGAGCACGGCGCTCCTGGGTGCGAGCAGCCTGGCCGCCTGCACGCTCCTCCCGCCGATAACCTGGAACATGTCGGAGTCCTAAGATGGTGGCAGGTAAAGACTCTCAGTCACTCAGTGTTCTGGTTAAAAACAGCACTGAGGTTTGAAATTTGCGCTGTGAGTTAACATTGAGACAGAAATGTTACAGAAACAAGGCAGCCGCCATGTTGGTGTCCTCTGACCGACGGAAGTAGTTACCAAAGCTAAGACGTTGTTGTTTAGATGCTACCGCCCCCTGCCGGCGACTCAGCTCAGGGGGGCATTTTTCAAAGCCTTTGCTTCTTATGGATGTTTTCACAGAGAGTTTTCACAGCTTAGGACTCTCCTACAACAGTGTTCTTCAATGTCCAGTCGGTAAGCAAGAGCCAGATAGCTAACCAACATTCTTAGCTCAATAGATAGCAAGCTAACAGCTAGTTAGCTCGGTTAGCTTAAGAGTTGAGCACTGGCACATTTTGCAGGAAACCTTAACACACTACAGAGCATAATACACTGGTTTCAGCCCAGTCTTTGCTCCTCGTGTTTTATACGTGGGACTAAATGTCATGACTTTACAGTCTTACGCTCTTGTTTGAGAGTCATACTTGCCAGAAAATAATTTAAAAGTCAGTGGGGTCACACTCCTGTTTGCACAAGATGACTGAGGCTCACTGAAATTTCCTCCACATGGCACACAAGTTTAACTTCATTTGGTGACGGCGGGTTTTCTGCAGCTGGGTGATGGTCATTAAAATAAACAACAGAGGAGAACCCAACAATAGGACAGTAAGAGTACTGTACCAGTGTTTGCAGTATTTTAAGGAAGTATACAGTGATAATGATGAGTGACATTTAGATGATATAGAGGAAATCCTGTATCATTCACATCTTTGATGCCAAAGTTTCAACCCCTTGAAACCATTTGGTAGATACAGTTAGGTCAAATCACATCGAGTAAAATCTGTGGAAACTTAATTGGGAAACAATTTTAAAATATTGAGATAAAAATATGTGTTTGGTTGATCCATCAAATTTAGTATCTGTCAAAAATGACAGTAAAACTCATTTAAGCCAACTGTCTCCTGATCCTTGATTTGCAGTTTTAGGGTAGGGTTAGGGTTAGAGTAGTCTAGATTTAGCAAATATATTAGCCAGAGGAAATCCTGCATGTTACAGCAGCAAAATTCAAGTAATACCTTTAAGGACGGGGTGTTGAAGTCGGTCCATATCACTGAGCCTTCGTGCATACGACCTGGCCCTGGAAGTGGTGGGACTGAATGAAATACAGCCACTAATAAAGTCATTAATTACACCTGTGGGGTTTTGTTTTGGGTTTTTTTTTTCTGTGTTCATGTTAAATGTTTGAAAAATTCCTGTTTGACATCCTGACTCATTTGTTATAGTGAGTGTGTGATGGAATCATTTATTCTTTAAGAAATTACCCTTTAAAATGGATGACAAAAAAAGAGTTGTGAGAGTCTTTCTAATTTCCTAAATCCAGTATAATGAATAGAGAACAGAAATAAAAAATCAACTGGCTTTTAAAACAAGTAACACATCACCCAATGTTCATCTGTAGAAATGTTGTTTTAAACTCGCAGTTTGTGGTGAAAATACATATAAAAACTGCATTTTTTTGTGTTTCTTCAGGGTTCAGCTGGACGCCCAGTGTCAGCCTGATGATGGATCATCCTGCTGAGGCGAAGCAGCGACTCATTACAGCTGCAGTCAGCTCACCAGGAGCATGGAATGATGGGAAATGGTGCAGTCTGCTGTGTGTCGCTCCTGCCACATCGAGAGCTGTGAGTAAGGAGAAATGTAAAGATGCCTGTTCGACGTTGTTAAGCAGCATTTCAGAGGGGAAATGCTCACAGCTCCTGGAGACTCACAGACAATTTTCAAATCAGAAAAACACACATGGAAAATATCCACCATCATCACTTACACATGCAACGCCCCTGAATTTTAACCCAATAAAGCACATTTATAACAGTTTCTATTTATATCCATTGCACTTTTGTTACTTAAAGGTTCCTTTAGAAATGTATTTTTCATGTTAAAAACAGTATAATATAAATAATATTTAGCACATCACTGACGTAGGAAGGAAAATTCACTTTTGAAATTTGGGTCATAATGACTGAATATTCTCCATTTAACTAATTAGAGCTAATTTTACGATGACATGCTTTCAAAACTCACCGATGATTAAAAGAACTGTGCGATTACAAGACTGAAAATATGTGTTTTTGCCTGAAAGACTTCTTTATGATGTATTTGAAGGCTAAAACGAGGCTGCTGTTGACATCTGTATGTCAACATCTGTGTGCTTGTGGATGTCTCCGCATATTTTAAATGCTTAAACCTGTTTCACCTTGATTAATTATGTCATTAGTCATCTGCTGATTTGTTGATAAATGAGGCAACAAATAGGCAAATAACTGTCGTACATGAGGGCATGAAGTGGAGACACGACACTGAAATGAGGTCAAAGGAAAACGAGCCGTGAACTGATTTGCAGGTCAGTTATATGTTTATTCAGCTTGTTGCCGGCTGTTACAGGTACAGCAGGAGCTCCTGCAGTTATCTCAGTTTCATTGTTTGGCTTTAATCAAATCACATTAAAGACAGAAATTAAATGCAGATAGGCTGAGACACACTGCATGACTATTAGGAGAAACCAGTAACAATAAGTCTTCCACAGCATTTACACACCCAGAAGGTTGTGCAAGAAAACACACAGTTTTATTAGAAATTTAAACAACCGGCCGATTAGAGAGACAGAAACTTGGTCTGATTTAGAAACCAACCTAACTTTGTGGTATTTTTTGTGGATGTAAATGCAGAGGAAGAATAACTAAAAGGATAAAAGAGAAACTTTTAAGGTTACTGGTTCACTGACTACGACTACAGAACCAGGGGTGCAGGACATTGCACAATCGATTGGTGGAGTTCGCGGTCAGTTCTGCTGCAGGTTTCTTGCATCAGTTCAAACACAGATAAAGTCCAAGCATCCAGAGATGAAAAGAATCTTTGTCCCTCTTCACAAACAATTGGTCAAATGTTTGCACAGCGAGAGTCAAACAGTAACTCTGCAGCTTGGACCTTAACGTGAGAGACAGAGAGGGAACTCAGCCAAAACAATGTTGCTGTCCCAAACAGCTGTGTAACTACTGCAGTGCAGCCACTCTGCATTTTACAGTTTGCCATCTCCATGACGTGTGGTGTCAGAACGTGTGTAGAAGAAGGGGGACTTCTGGTGGACCTCTTGTTCAGCACAAGGGCGCATCTGGCTTGAGAACGATGAGCTTCTGTTTGCAGTTTGGTTTTGGGAAAATGGAAGTAGTATTATCAGGGGAAAGATGAGATGACAGAGGGGAGAACAAAAAGAAATGAGACAGGGAGACGGGTGATGATCAGGCAGAGGCAGGAAAAACAGGGTGTGAAGAATTCAGGTCAGTGCCAGGCTGGAGGCATTTAGGTTTTAATTTAGGGCAGGAAGGGAAGGGTAAGCCAGTCGAATCTCCTCCCCCTCCAGAAGTTTCCTGCAGAAAAAAGACACAGAAGAAGAAGGACACAGATTATCATTGCTGTGTCTTTATTTGCATATTTATTAGAGTTGGGCATCTCTGGGATGAGGCCAAAATAATGTGTGTCTCAATACACTGTCAGTGATCCCATGCGTTAAAGATACATATGCAGCAACTGATGATACGATTCACACCCTGATCACTATTTAGTGTGATTCAACACAATGTGTTTGGACAATTCAGAGGAATGAAGCGACGCAGCTCAAAGAGTTTGATCGTTTCAGTGGTTTATCCAATAAAAGTGGTGCATGTTATCGTAATGTAGGTCCAATTTAGGAGGAATTAAAATATCAAAATATTGAATTATTGAGTCGGTCACAGTTCTAAATAAATGCATAAAATGTCTAATGATTAAATAGATCAGATTTTACTGATGCAGACATTTAACAACTGCACTACCGATGCTCTCGTATTTTGCCTGAGTGTGTCAGAGTATCAATACGAATCGGTTAATCTTCCCATCCCTAATTTATGCACATGAAGCATGAAAAGCATAATTTCTGTAGCGTCATGTTAGATTAAAAATGAAATACACGTTCAAAAATCTGCAGGAGGAGTCAGATCTCACCTGTACGCAGCGATTTCAATATCAAGGGCCATCTTCACATTGAGAAGGTCTTGATACTCTCTCAGGTAGCGAGCCATCTCCTGCTTGGCGTCACTGATGTCCCGCTCCAGCTCACTTATCCTCATCTGCGGATGCAGAAAAACAGCTTTGCATTACAAATATCGCAGTTAATGATGCTCGTCACAAAAAGATAAAACCCAAAACATGCAGGACTAGATGTTCTACTTAAGGTTATTTATGCTTTTGTGCTGGAACACCTGCAAGGATACTGCCTGAATACACAGAGAGAGCACAGCAGCTTAAGCTTAGCAGGTTATTTACCTCTGCTTTGAGTCGGCTGTCATCTCCTTCAGAGCACTACTGTGTGTGTTTGGAGAGGGGGGGTTAGCTGCTGCTGAGAATATATTTACATCTCATAGCAAAATCAATCATGGCTTTTTCTCACTGCTTCTCTACACTTTTATTCTGAGTGGTGTCTATTAGGACTGTTCCGTCTAATCCCTGTGTTTCCAACTACCGGGACACTTTTCACACCATCTTTTTACTTTTCTTGTCTCTTTTCCTGTGCGCCTGTTGGAGGAGAGTTTCTTATAAAAGCATGAAAAGGAGACTGCATCTGATCTAATGGCAGAATATTCCTAAAATCATATCAACATATAACCAGACGAGGCAGCACATATCAGTCACATGATCAGGATCCAAATACCCCTCACTCACCTGGTACTTTGCTACCTCTTTGGCCTGTGTCTCCTCCAGATCCTCCAGTTGTTTATTCAGGGAGTCGATGACGTTCCGCAGAGCTTCGATCTCCGAGGAGCGGGACTGAAGCAGCCTGCGGTACTCCATGGTCTCCTCCCGGATGGCATGCACGGCCTCGTTGTTTTTGCTGGCCATCTCTGCCACACTCGCAAACTTGCTCTTGTACCAGTCCTCAGCGGCCTGCATGTTCTTGTTCGCCAGCCGCTCATACTGCGCCCGGATGTCTCGCAGGGCGGTGGAGAGGTCGGGCCGGGACACCTCCACATCCACGCTGATGTTAGCCACCTGCAGCTGCGCCTCCAGCTCTGCTTGCTCCTCTGCAAAGACTTTCTTCAGGAACACCAACTCGTCACACAGAGAGACCACGGAGGCCTCTGCATCACAGTTGGAGAGTGCGGCCCTGCTTGCCTCCTCTCTCGCCCTCTGCAGGGCTTCCTCTGCGTCCATTCGTCGCCTCGACTCCTCCTCGTAGCGCTCCTTCATCTGCTCATACACATCACGCAGGTAGTCCCTCTCCGCCTCCATCCGCATCTTCTCCCCGTTCTCCGAGTCTATCATTGCCCTCAAACTCCGCGCCTGCCCTTCATAGAGCATCTGCAAACGAGACGGGTCGTTCTGCCGCCTCCTCAGCGCCTCCAGCTCGGCCAGCAGGGCTCGGTTCTGCAGCTCCAGGTGTCTCACCTTCTCGATGTAGGTGGCGAAGCGGTCGTTCAGGCCCACCAGCTGCTCCCTCTCCTGGGAGCGCAGGCCCAGCAGCTCTGTGTTGAGGGAGCTGGCCTGGGCCATGTCCATCCGCTCAGACCCATCTGGAAGGGAAGAGGAGACCAGCCTCAGGATCCTCTTCCCTGACGGAGGAGCTCGAGACGAAGAGAAGAGGGAGGAAGACATGGAGGATTTGGTGGAGGAGTGGGAGCCTCTGTAGCTGTCCCATGGGCGGCGGTAGGAGAGGTAGGAATCGTAGCTCATGATGAATTTTTTGTTGTTGTTTTTTTTTGTTTGTTTGTTAAGAAAAGGATGTGGATGTTTTTTAGTTTCAGAAGGTTTTTTATGTCCCCCTTGTTCTGCACACCATCGGTGAGGATGAGCGAGCGTTTTTGCACTGCACCAGCTCAGTGATGCTGCAGATCCCCGGCTCTTATAGAGCGAGGCTGCCCCCCCTCCCTCCACCACAGAGGAGCTTCAGTGCTGTCAGCATCCACCGGGCCAATAGCAGACTGCTGCAGTGAGGAGAGAGGCGGTTGGTCTTCAGACTCATGCTCAGCCACGGCAGGAAGAGCTGAAGTGGTAGAGCAGGTTTTCTTTTTATCCTGCTATAAAAATTGACATTGTAATAATTACTCTCATTACTCTTTGCATTCCTGGAGGCATTTTTCACTTGAGTTTTTGCCCTCAGTGCAGTCTCAGATGCATCTCTCAGGTTATAAACACATTTTGAAGCAGTAAAGTGAAAAGAAGTGGAGCAAATGCTGTGAAAAATGACTTGAAACAAAGTGTTTTCCATAATCTCGTTACAGAGAATGCGTAAAGACAGAGTGAGGGGGACATTTATCTTAACAGCCTGGTGCTTAAATGTTTTAATGCGATCAGGGACAAAAGACGAGTTTGCATGCAGACTGCTTCGTACTGAAGCAGATTGATGTGGTTCAAAGCTGCCCCGTGTTTTATCTAAATGATATAAAAGATAATAAATAATCTCACAATAGCACAAATACATACACATCAAAACCCTTTCCTGATAATTAACCATTGCTTTATTTGATTACTTCATACTCCTTACTTTACAGATATTTTAAAAAAGTAAAAAATGTCTTCAGTGCGCCGTTCTCTTTGATTGTCTCCTCTCCTCTTTGTTGCCTGTTTTGGTCTAAACGTCCTCGAGCAGATAGAAAAACCTTGGCAGTGTAATGCCGTGTGTGCCGCCGTCTCTCCCTGAGTATCTTTAGACAAATGTGTTTGATCTGTTCAGATTACAAACTGATGAGTCACTGACGTTCTTGAGCCAGCTGTGTGTGGGAGACACCACAGAGGAAGAAAGTGCGATGTGAATGTGCTGACACAGGGATTCAGTCCTGCTGTGTAACGTCCAGAGATGAGTCAGAGGGTACCTGTTAATGACCCTCAGCGTTTGTTAAAGAAGCCGTTGTTCACAAACAGGAAGTGATTCAGATTTCTGCTGGAGGGCGCAACTTAAGTGACAGACACGTTCAGGCTGGTGACGGCTGTCGGATGTTGTCTTTCAAACCAACATTATTCTCCCAGAGGTCAGGATTTGCCTTCCTGCTGCTCTCACTTTTTGACTGCTGACACTCATCTGTCTCTGCAGATAATTTCAAAATCAAACCACTTACTGTAAATGAAAATAACTAAGACTTACAGCACACAATGAGCAGAATGTTGATTTAGTTCTTCATCAATATTTATGACTCAGTCAGTCTCATCACAGCTAAAATTCCTCTGTGGGAGCTAAATGATTTTTAACATGCACGCACAAAAAATACATCCAAATAGCCTTCAAGGGATATTCTGGAATTTTTGGCTCAGAGCCTCATTTTTGACTTCTCCAGTCCTATTCCTTTTGATAGAGACCATTTTCACTACATCTGATGCAGTGCAGAGTTTGGACTCATTGTTTTGACACTAATGCTCATGCTAGTGCTAGCACAAGTCAATGGGACCAGTAACATTCTCTACCAAACTCTGATGAAACACTCCACAGTGCACCCAGAGCAAGTCAAATATGACGACAGTCTGTTGAGGTGAATTGGAATGTTCGTAAAATGATTTTAGAAATCAAACTATGGCAGAATTTCTTTAATGTGTGGCTCAGTAGCAATAGGAGGTAAAGAGTTCAGCAGCTTCCTGTCACTGTTAATGCTAATCAAAGCCACATATTAAAGAAATTCAGCCATAGTTTGACTTCTAAAATTATTCTACAAAAAAAGGAGTTCACCTTAATGGACTGCTATCATATTTGACTTGCTCTGGGAGCACCATGGAGTGTTTAATCGGATTTTGGCAGAGAATGCTCTTGGTGCCATTGACTTGGGCTAGCATTAGCATTAGCCTTAATGCGAAACATGGAGTCCAAACTCTGTACTGCTTTAAATGAGCTGAAAATTGTAACCAATAATAGGAATAGGACCGTAGAAATCAAAAATGAGGCCTTTGGTCAAAAATTCTGGAATGTCCCTTGAAGCATTTGAAGGATAAAACATCATACTTCATTCTTTTTGGGGGAATAAATCATATTGAAGAAGTTTGAGGGGAAAAAAAATCCTCTTCAGGTGCCAGTATTTCTACCATCACCCTGCAGAGGCTAAAAAGTGTCCGTCAAGCACAAAAATCTAATAGAGGATCACACAATTTATCCAGTCGACATTCTCAAACTGTTTTGTTTCTAAACTAAAATCTTACCTGCATGAAACTGCAAGTTGAGAAGTATCTGATACATCCGAAGGCTTTATGTAGAGAGATGCTTTATGATATCCAGTTAAAATCTATGATACTTAACCAATAATACCCATTACATCAACCTAAACGCACAATCTGTAATATCTACCACCAGAGGTCTCTCTGTCAAAACAGTGAAAATAAAAGATGCAGTTCGATGATGTCATGAAGCAGTGTGGGATCATGGGATTTGTTTATTTAATTGTTAAACATTCTGCATGTCAGATGAAAATCCGTGTGAGTGATTCAGACAGAAATGTTTGCAGATGAGGTGTTTAAATTTGGTTCAGGTCAGAGATGGCTAATAGAAAGCGAGACGTCTCACTGCCCGTTCATTTCCTGTATCAGTGTCACATGGTTTTTTACCACGGCCCCGCCCCTTTCGGAGACAGGAAGCAGTCTTGAGTCCATTCATTCTTATGGGAGAAATGAACGTGATCACAGATTATGACCAATTCTTTCACC
>JAQFJA010000007.1:4363288-4375613 GCA_029874485.1 Naso brachycentron
AAAACTAAATCATAAAGGTTTTACATATAAAGGCTTCAAAACACCAAAGTGTCATCGTTAATCACTACATACTGAACTTACTTTCCTACTTTGCTGGAGACTGAAAGGAGGAAACAGAAAAATACGTGGGTGTCATTGTTTGCTTGGCATGTTTCTGCAGGCGTTTAGCTGTCTAACAGGCGAGCCACTGTGCTGAGTCAACAGTGGAGAATAATGTGCTTTCGTCACTCTTGCTGACAAACTATCATAAAAGTGAAAACATCCATATCATATTCAGATGTGAAACAATCTGTTTTATCCCTTCCATTTTCATATTTCCAATTACTTCTCTTTGACTGAGCAACATTTTTATATTTTGAGATTTTACTTCTTGTTCAAGATTAGACACATCAGATCATGTTGATAATTTCCTGTACATATATTGTTGTTTTCTGTTCAGTTTCATTTAAATGCATTTGATAGATTAGACTGAGTGGACATTTGCAAGTTGGTGTTGGTGTGTCTCAGATTACAAAAAAAAAAAGACTATAACAAATTTCCCTTTCAGAGAGCAAATCAGCTCTGGGATATCTGGGATATTCCCACTACCTCCCACTCACGGGGATATCCACGATCCAATCATTGGTCTAGAAAAGCTGGATATTCCCTTCAAACCCAACATACCGACACAGTCAGTTAAACATTTGTTTGATGCCAAAAGAGATGCATTAAATTTAATTGGTTCAGCACCAGTGAATGGAGCCAAAATCATAAACCAGACAAAACCATTGGCTGGTGAGTTCAAAAGAGCTTTTGTGTTTTTTTAAAATGTGGTTACAGCATTGTTTATTCCAGCAGCTTTGAATGAAATGTAGTCCAGAGTCCAGTTTTATGAGGCATTTTTGTCTGCATTTCCAATCAGGAGTCATGTCATGATAAGATAAAGAGAGGTAACAATAACATGAAACTTCCAGGGCCTATACAATATCAAATCCAACATTAAAAATAGGATATAAAACATATCACAATATAAAAACCAAATTACTGCAGGAGATAAAAGAGTTTATGACAAAATATTAACATATTCCCAGAGTCAACCAAAGCTTGTGAGCTGTATTTAGAACTGAGCGAGCACACACGTGATTCTGCACTTCCGCTGCCAAAATTTAAATACTGGACAGTGGACTGTAATCACAAAAACAGCAACCCGCTGCAGGTGGCAGGTCGCAATATTCGGTGAGATTTTACTTTGACCTCAGAAACGCCAGGGGGCGCTTTTGTAAACCGGAAGTATTTCAATCTGTTGTAATTCCGGTGAGTGATCTATCTTGTCCAATAAAATCTCTTTGGTTTCAGTTCAAATCGGAACGCGAATCGACCCGAACTCCTCTCGTACCCTCTGCCCGCCTCGCCCCTCCCTCCCTCCCGCCCGAGTTTCCGTTTTTTTTCATTCTTTTCCTAGCAACGCTCCTTGGATACGAGCTGCAGTAAGCGCGCTCGTTGAGACCGACTGACAACAACAGTATCATGGACCCTGCAGAGGTAATGTTGGTGTGAAAATAATATTATGCACCATATTGTTGTCGTCCGTCAGCACGATTTAAATTACCAGCTACTTCTCACAGCAGAAAATCCGGTTAAACTTTAACCAGTGTGGTCGTGTTAGTAGCTAGCTAACTGCTGTTCTCTTTGCTAAGTTGTTGCTAACGTTAGGTAGCTAACGTTAACTGCCAAACAGAAAAAACAGCCTCACTCCGTTAAACCGTAAGTGTAATTTCAGACAAAATATGGCGTCTCAGTCATATGCAGTAATGTTAGATTGAATGACTCACGGTTAATCAGTTGCAACTTTACGTCAGCAGTTGGTTTGAAGACTAACGTTATATAGCAAGCTAACTGTGACGTTAAACGTCAACAGTTAACGTTACCTGTTGCCACTAGCTAACTTTTTGCTAACTGTTATGCCTGTCAACACATAATGTAGTGAAACAAAGATATTGCACATTTGCATCTAACCCTAAAAAGCTCTGCTGCAACGTTACATTAGTGTTTTTATTTGTTTTTAGTTATTTCAAGCTCAGTCTCATATAGTGCTTACATTCATACATACATTCTGTATTCCATCATGTCCAACAGTAAATACAGAATCAATGTTAGTCACAGAAAATCTCAGATAGATCGTCAAGTCAGTTACTTTTTTTTAAACTCATATGAAATTATGTATCTGTAGTATAGGAGACTCTCTCTCCTTGGACCCTGGATTCAGATAAAAAGAATTATGATTAACAGTTTCCACAGCATGCTGCTTTCCACTACCAGCTCCAAAAGCTACAGACTTGTTACTAGCAGGTGTTGTTTTCAGAAACTAGTCAATGATGTGATGCTTTTGGTTTCTCAGTCATTTCAATTGCACAAGAGTTAACAGTGTTTGATTGACAGAGGTTGGCTGCATCTCCTCAGTTTCCAGTAGATGAAGATGTGGGTCGGTCTGCTGGACGGACATCATTTAACCAGCCGGAAGCTCACAGTCATAGTCGTGGCGCTCAGGAGCAGAGACAGCTCCGGGTGGAAACACATGGCTGTGAGCTTCAACAGCTAATGGGACACTCGCTGCAGCAAGGTGTGTTTATGAATGAATTTTTACTCTCCTTTCTCGTTTTTTGTCATTATGTTGAATGTGACTAGGTTGTTGAGAACAAAGTCGTATTTCTATTGGAGTTTTGACTCTGAACATTAACTGTGTGTTATTATCTGTATTTTACATATATATTTGTCTCATGATTTCAAGATATCTGTTGAGGTATGAAACACATTTGATGTTGTCATGCTGATGATTAATCACATTGACTTTCATTACAATAAAGTTAAAGGCAGTGATAGTTTGCTTGCATGAAGTTTGTAGTAAATATAGTTTGGTCAAATGTTCTGAAACCTGTTGAAAAATAACTTTAAGCTTTTTCTGTATTTTTAGAATTTCAGGACAGTAACCTGTCTCCAGCCCTTCCCCTGGTGCCTGACCTCACGTTTACTGAATATTCTTTATTTCAGCAAAGTGACAATGAATTTGCTCCTTTAAGGTAAAGTCAAATTAATTTAAAGTCAGTTATTGGGTTTATGGACGTAGTTTTCTACAGTGTATTACATGTATGATCAGGAGTTTATAATTGAATTTTTTTTCGATATGTGAAGGGCATACCCTGACATTTCCATGGCATCGGAGAGGTTTCACTTGCCCCCTCAGGATTGCACCACTCAGGCCTCTGAGGGTGGCTCACTGTCCCAGCACCCTTTAGCCCAGGCTACAACCCTGTCTGAAGAAGGAGCAAACAGCTGCTGCTCTCTGTCACAGCAGAGTTTATCACCAGGGGATGAAGCTAGACAAAAGGAAACTGTTCACTCCCCACTGACTGCCTCCACTGACGGTCAGGGAGTACCATGTAGAGATGAGACAGGTAGCAGGGCGAAGGACTTATGGACTCAGAGTGACCCTCCTGACAAGCCAGTAGGAAAGACTGCTGAAGATGAGACATTCTTTCTGAGTAAGGAAATTCCTGCCCAGCATCTTCTGGAGCTACTTCAGAAAGATATTGGCATGCCAAGCAGCAGTAGTAGTGCTGTTTCCTCTCCCTCTGAGACCTCTGTGAAGATTGCTGCATCTTTTTCAAAAGAGTCAAAAAGCACTCAAATTTGCAAACCAAACAAAGACCAAAGCACTGTTAGAAGAGAAGGTCCTCCAGGAGAAGCTTCACTTCCCCAGCAGCAGACACAGCAACCTGACAGAGATTTATACTCTGACAGATCAAGAACATTGCCATCTGAGGTCCGTAACATCTCAGTGGGGCTTCGCGGCACTCAACCTGATGCCGCAAGTGAAGCGTTACACAAAGAGCTGCTGTCTGACGTGGAGCAGCACAGCAGCCGTGAAACTGAGTCTAAAAACCAACAGAGAAAAAGTCCTGCTCAGTCTTTCACACCATGTCACACAGAGACATCTGACAGCAAGCCAAGTGTCACCAGAACAAATTTGGGTGAGGCGCCATGGACAGGTCCGTTTTCAGCAGGTATCGAACGTGGTCTCAGAGAACAAGACCTCTGGTCCTCGGGGAACCAAACAGGAATTGATGGATCCTACCTGGGTTTCCTTCCACAGTCTCAGTCAACTCCTGGGGTTTTTAAGGCCCCACCAAAATCCAGTGTCAAGGCTAATTTAGGGCAACTTTCTGCAATAGAATCCAATAAAGAGAACTCCTGTGAGTCGAGCAAAGGGATCTCTCCACAGCCAGCGGCTCCTGTGGCAGATGTCCCTCACCCAGACACATTAAATCAGGATCAAGAGGAAGCTACCTCTGCAAAAGTCCAGTCTCTCCCAAGTCTCAACTATATGCAGAAAGTAGATGCTTGGAGGGCAAACCAGACTTCAGGCAAGGCTTCACTCTTTGATAGCTTGGCGCTGCAAGGATTTTCTGGCATATCTCCTAAAAAGAAAGCTTACGACGCAGTGTCTGGCACCCTGAATCGCATCCTGAGTCAGCAGGTGAGAAGTTTACAACAGCCTCCTGTTTCAAGTGCTGCCATTCCAAATGTCACACAGAGCTCCTCCACAGCTCCCTCTGGCTCTCCATTAAAAAGAGGGGAGGCAGTGGGCAGTGCTCCCAGTGACAACGATAACACTGGTTCCCCAACAAGACCTTCTGCCTCCTCTTTTGGCAAGTCACAGTCCCGCTCCTCTCTCAGCACGGTCATCATGTCGGCCAAGAGAGATCAGCAGACAGAGACACATGAAGAAAATGAAGAGAGTCAGACTCACGACGGTCATCAGCAAAGTGCCACAGTTCAGCCGTCGCCTCTGATGAGCCTTGGTCAGTTCAGTGATGTGTCACCTGATCAAGATTTGACCCTCTCAAGTTCTCAAGAAAGTTACAACAATGAAATAAAATTAGGAACTTCTATTGGAGCATCCTCTGTTGTCAGCCTAGAGGTGGATAACTACGCCCCATACTGGACTTCAAAGCTATCAACACCACCACCTGTGCTCAGGCCTCGAGAGCTCAACATCGAAGAGCGAATTCCGGTAATTGAAAAAATGAAAGTTGTATAAATAAGAGCAGTGTTTCTTGAATCGTTAAATCATCATTTTAAAATTTTACCACTTGAAAAATTGGATTATGTATTATCGTTAAAGCAGATTCGGTGTCAGCAGATAATACCCCAAAAAAAGTCAGCTAATCTAAACTACATACATGTAGACTTGTCTGTTATGATCTGTATTTGTTTTCTTACAGTTGTACCTCCGTAACCTGGGCATTGACCAGTCTCCCTCAACAATCTTGACTCCATTTGCACCCAGAGGGCCAATCAGAGAGCCAGAATTCTCCCCCACTGATCTCTGTACCATTAAAGGATCAATTGGAACCTCAACCAAGAGCACCCAACCTTCTGAAGGTATTTTAACACTGACGTCCGAAACAGAAAATTTAATGGAAGCTTTAAGCTGTGAGACTCCTGAGGAAGCAACTTGGCTGCACCCTTCCCTCCCTGTTTTTGCTCTGGCTCGCGTTTTAATTCGTTTGTTGTCGCTCTCACTAGCTCTCACCTGGCTACGCCAGGACAAGGTTCATCTTAATCTATGTGCAGAAAATACCAAAAGTTTAAGTGTATATTGTGCCAAATTTAAGGCTAAGTTGCTTTGAAGAGTAATTGTAATAGCAAAATATATATATATATATATATATAAATATAATTTCATATGCTTTAAAATAATTTAATATTTCATTACTTATGATTCAATTTTCTAAACTCAGTATTAATAACTTGTAATTAGTAAAAGCACCTTTATGTTCTTAATTTTTATTTATGCTCCTGTGTTGTATTTTCAGGCAGTAGTCCACATAAAGGGGAGTTTTCCAGGTCCAGCATTCTGTCTGTAGACTCCAGCATGTCCATACCATTCAGCGTGGACAGTCTTGGTCCAGCTGCATCCATCCCAGAACTGACCAGGCGGGCTTCTCCCTCATCAGACACAGACGCTTTCCTGAGTGAACGCCGACTGGCATCCTCCCCACAGCCTGATGAAGACTCCTATCCCTCCACACTGCAGACCGCCCTGCTTCAGCAGATGGATGGCAGCTTAACCAGCAGCCAGAACACTAGCCAACAAGGAGACAGGTTTGATTCTGACCTCTCGCAAGCTGCTGAGGAGAAGTGTGGGGACAGAGACTTGGAGTCACCCTTGCAGACAAGCCGCAGTATGGAGCAAAGCGCAGAAACTTCTTTTGTGAGCTCAAAGGCTTTGATGGAAATCCGTAAGTTGCTCTCTCAGGCGGAGAACGTTGCTTCTGCCGGGTCTTCTGTTGCTTCCTCATTTTCCCCTGCGCCTCGTCCGCTCTCTGATGAGAACATTTTCCTATCACTGAGAAAGAAAACCAGCAGACTCCAGGACTCCTCGTTCTCCTCCGCCTCTACTGCCGCAGATCCCAGAACTAAATCCTCCCTGCTGTGTGCCAGGTCCTCGTCCGACTCCATGCTGACATCAGAGAAACTTAGAGAAAGCTTAATTGGTCAAGAGAGTATGACGTCATCATGGCAACCTAATAATCCACTGACACAAGCTCTTACAACTTCACCAGACACAGTTGCATACAGAAAGCAACAAGATAGCATCGTTAGCAGAGGTGCTGTGTCGTCTTTTGTCCCCTCCCAATCAGCCTGTCGTGCAGAGCCTGAAGGCTGCAGTGCTGCTCCGCCTGACAACAAAGTCCCACCACAGCCACCAGTCATCAAACCTTCACCAGCTTTGAGTACGCAACAGCTCACCTCTACCCCTACACACGTGACGGGTGTCACAGAGGAGGAAAAACAGGTGACTCTGGGAGGTCCAGTTCAGAGCAGCTCCTCCTCACCCAGCCTCGAGGACACGGATCAAGGAGCACAAAGTGATGGCAGCAGTGAGAGCTCGCTGGCTATCAGAGTGGCCAAGTTACTGCAGAGTGAATCTCCAGCCACCATGATGTCCAGCACTCCCAGCATCACTGACCAAGAGGAGAGCAGAGCCAGAGGTAAGGAGAGGATTCACGTGTGAAAACTTTACACCCTAATCTCAACGGATTAATTGTCATTAGGGATGCACATTATTATGGCACGATATATGGGCAGATATGAAAATTTCTGCTGATATGTATCATGGCCGAATATCGGGAAACCACCCTGCAAATCTGTTGTTTAATAAGGAGAAGTAATTGTAATTTGAAGTATAAGCTCCACGAAAAAGGACACATTTTTATTTTTATGCACTGCAGAGCTCTCTGTCTGTCACTAGATTGTTATAGTGCTGTAATATCTCTGCATAAAAGGTACAGTATATGAAACTTGTTTTTACCATTTAAAATACATCTTGCATGTTAGGTACATGTAATCCATTGAAATTACATTCAGTTTTTTATCATTGAATGTCTATATTTGAAAAGGAAAATCTCGTTTTATGTCTGTTTAAAAAAACAGACTTTCACAAGAGGAGTAACAGGTCATTTCACTACAGGAGAGTTTTAGTATTCTTTACAATGAAAAAAAAAAGGTATATATCGGTATCCATGTAAATGAGTTTGGAAATATTGGATATCGTCAAAAATCCAATTTTGTACATCCCTAATTGTCATGATTTTATTTAAAAAAAAAAAAAAAAAAGATTCAAGCCAATTCTGAAGCGTTATTTTCTTCTTTGTAGCCTAATGCCTAGATAGTTTCAGAAGGTCATGGTTTCCCCTAAAACAGACATGTCCAAGGTCCGGCCCAGGGGCCAGTCACGGCACGAGGTCAGATTTTATCTGGCCTGCAGCTTCCATCTTAAAATGTTCTATTTATGTTAATGTATGGCCTGCCAGCACTGTCAAACGGAATTAATGAATCATGCAGGTTCAAAATGCAATTTCTCTTTGCACCTCATGGTGGCAGCACCACTCTAGCTTTGCTTGGCTGTGTGACCAATGCCAACTAATTTCTGCCATGGTAACTGTAGATAAAAATAGGAAAGTTGATGCTGAGGGCCGCTGCTTTCAGGAGAGATGGGCGTTACAATTTTTCACTATAAGCAAAACAACTGTGTTTGTCTAATTTGCCGTGTGTAAGGAATTCAATGTAAAGAGATATGACCAGACTAAACATCCTAATATACGACACGCTATCAGGGAGCAACTGTGCTGAAAAAGTGAAACAACTTGAAGCTGTCTTGGTCTCACAACAGTGATTGTTTACGCCGCCTGTGAGTCAAATGAAAATACCACCAAAGCTGCTACGAAGTGGCCATGCTAATTGCTAAACATGGCAAAAATTTACCTTTTATAGTTTAAAAAAGGGGCATTTTCACATTATCATAGCTGGTGCTCTTTGGAGAAAGTTTGGACAGCCCTGCTGTAAAAAGTATCAATTTATTGAGCAAGTCTGTGTCACTGCTCACACCCAAGTGAGCCAAGCACATGTGCTTTGCTTTGGCCATCTGTCTCACTGGCTGTGTTTGCTCACAAACAGTTGTTTCTGTATTGCAGAGTGGATTAAGCTGAAGGTATCAGGACAGCAGTGTGAGCCGCTGGAGCTGGACAAGGAAGACAGAAAGCGTATTGAAGAGATCAAGAGAGAGCTGCTGTTAAAAAACCCCATAAAGGTAAACCACTGATAAAGAGGTTGATAACATTTGAACTTTACATTGTAATTAGTTAGTTTTTAAAAAAAAATCATTTGTAGCTGTTTTTTTATGTGTTACAGTTATAATCTATGAAAAGTAGCAATATCAAATGTTTATTTTGTCACATTTCCTTTTAAATTTTGTAAATATTAAATTAAACAAACAAACAAAAAAATTGTCATTTTGATGCCTGCCTCCAACTTCCGGACGGTTCAGGTCTTGTGCTTGAGGTAAATGGTGTGTTGTAGGCATGGTGTGTCAACAAATACACGCAGAACTTTTGGACTCTTTTTCTCCAGTATAATTTGCTGTGAAAAAAGATTTTCTTTGAGTATTTGTGGTGTATGAATTCGCAGAATAATTTACGAGGATCTAGCCTGGTCTCAGTGTTGTCTTTGCCTTGCAGAGTCAGGGCAGCACAGATACAGAGAGCAGTGCAGCGTCCAGTGTCAGAGTCACAGAGACATTCACTGCTCTCAGTGACGCCAACAAGCAAACATCCCAGGTGCTGCAGGGCCAGAGCGCAGATGTGTCTGACTCCAGCGTGCAGCCTCCACCTCACCCAAATCTAGAGGCTCAGATCCGTGAGATCGCTGCCAGAGAAGGAGTTACTCTCCCCAGGACAAACCCCCGAGCCCTCACATCTATCACTATCTCCACCCGCCGGCGTTCCACCTCCTCCTCTCCCTCTGTGTCACCTGCACCTCCTCTCAGTCCAGCACCAGAGCTGCTCCACCTGACCGAGCTCTCCACAGGAGCAGTCGAGCTCCCTAAAGCTGACAGACAGCTTCCTCCCACCATGGACGAAAGGGAACAGACATCAACAGAGCCAGTATCGCTGTGTGAGCAAAGCACTAGTCTCTACAGCAGGAACCTAAACCTGACTCCTCAGTCAGCACCGGGGGATCAGAGGAGGCAGGACGCTGTAGGAGGCCAGTTTGAAGAACCTCCCCCTCCTTCTCGAGCTGTAGGAAGAGAGGATGTAGATGCCAAAGACAACAACACGCAGTCCGTCAGGCGAGTTGAAGAGGTTTCTGTCCAGGGAGGCTTTATTTCTGATGCTGGTCCTGAAGCTGAACAGGCCACAGGTTCACGTTCCCCTGACTCTCCAGCTAGGACGGGTCATGTCTCACGTGTCCGTCTCACTCTGTCCCCCAAAGCCACTGATCACAGCTCGGCAGCTGCTGTCCCCTCCAGTCATGCTGATGCTGATGTGGTGCTGCCACGTAAAGAGTTTGTGCCCCTCAGGCACTCCTCCTCTGCTGCCAGCAGTCCGGACGAAGGCGTTGGGTTGTCCAGTCCGCCGGAGTGGTACGACAACAGAGAGCCGATGAGACTGCAGGGGCCCGAAAGAGCCGACACCTCCACCCTGTTCAAAACAGCTGTGCCTGAGGGAAGGATGGCTTCCAGTCTCCCACAATCCTTCACACCACATCATAAAGCTGTGCTGACACCAAGACCCTTAAACACTCAGTCACCAGGTAGGCTTGTGAATAATTAATGTCATGACATTTTCAATTTCTGCAACTGAGAACTTTTATTTTGTAGTTTAACTGAAACAGAACACCGAACCGTTTGCTGGACTGTTTATCAAATAATAAATGAAAGCAGAATATGGGAACATATTGTGTAAATTTATTTGTGTCTCATAACTTCTGTGTCTGCGAGATAGAAGTTGGCTAAAACACAAAGACCAAGTCAAGGTTGTGGAAGTGTGGCCAGTGATTTAGAACAACAGGAGCTGATTCTGAGCTCTTGAGGAACATTTGTTAATTAAAAAAAGAAAAGAATGTCAGGATGACTTTATTCTAAATCGTCTGTTCCCTCTCACCTTTCCTCTTACAGCTGTGCCTGTTCTGCTGCCTTACAAACCTCGTGGCAGTGAGCAGCTCTTTTACGTCCCTCAAACAGAAGCGGATTTCTCTTCGACTGACCCGTCTGACACCACCATGGAGAGCACCCACACAGGTACGTTCACCTCTGGATGCACTCCTCCATTCCACTCCACTCCAGTTTGTAGGACTGCCCCCAAAAAGTCTGTAATTCGAGTCATTACTCTTAGCATTTATCGGGTGTAACTATTGTATTTTTGTAGCTTCATTTTTGTACATGAGCAGCTAAAGAGGAACAACATGGAGGCTGTAAACTGAAAGCTGTGAACAGAATGAGGTGTTTCAAAGCACAGATGGTAACAGGGATTTTTAAATTTGGGTCTTTGAGGTAAATGTTATAGTGAGAAAGACGTGTGAAGCTGAAAGCAGAGTGTTTATTCAAAAAATACAGCAACACTCGACTGAAAAAAACAAAATAAACTCATTAGATTCAGTTGCCTTATGTGCTGCCTCTGCTGTGTTTTAAACAATCAAAAATAGGAAGCAAAAGTTAAATATTTGAAATCTGCAGCTCTGTGGTCCTTGGAAGAAAAGAAAAAAAAATTGTTTTTCGTCTTGCATCTGACTGAGCTCCAACATTGTAAATAATAAAACAGTTTAGCAAATTAAAAATAAAGAAATTGATGAAATGCAGAGAATTAAATTGTCAGTTGAATGTGGAGTGACTGTGGAGGCCCTGCTCTCTGCCTGTGTGGGTAGCAGCTGCCCCATTGTAACAGACACCAGGGAGAGCATTAATTATTCATGTTCAGGGGCAGAGTGAGACAAAGGCAGAGCTGAGGGTCCGACAGAGACAGAGACAGAGGGGGCTGCAGACTCCATGTCTTCAAACATCTTCTGTTCAGTGCAGGTTGAAAAGAAAGGATCTTTGACATTTTTCCTTCTCTCATCATGGTGTTAATTTTGTCTGAGTAACACTCGTCACGACGTAACGAGCCACTTTTGAATTCTGACCAGGCTCAGACGACGCTGTGCCCCCACGCTTCAGCAGTGACGTCCTCGGTCAGCGAGACCCGGGGTTGGACCGTGGAGTCACCATCCGACACACGGAGGGAATCTACAGCAAGAGGCTGAAAACAGCAACTTTCACGATGCAGGAGCCTGAACACAGAGGTGAGCTGCAACCACACACACATATACACACACACAAATGGGAAGCAGTTCACCGTGGTTATTTAAAATTTCTTCTGATGTGCGAGATGCTTCATGTGTCCATAAATGCTAAATGAAGTTTGTCGCTGGTTGACGTAAACAAATGTCTGTTTTAAATTAAATTAATCTGAAATAAATGTTGCAAATATTTATGGCAGATAGACAGAGGTGAAAGGAAAGCTGTTACACTGTTTGGCAAATACTTTTTGCCAAACAGAGTCAAATACTTTCTTACAGTTTCAGATGTTTTTTTAAATGTATATATATATTAAAGTTGCATTGTTTTCTACATGCTAGAAGATTTTCCCATGCAGCCAAGTAATAAACAATTGAGTGGTAAATACTTATTATGGTGTTTTAAAAGAAAAGCAGAGGCTGTTTGAAAGGACTTTGGAACCAATTGAGCTTTTGTATAATGTAAGGACTGGATAGATCAGCGATGTCAAACATACGGCCCACGGGCCAGATGTGGCCCGTCCGAGGGTCCAGTCTGGCCCTTTGGATGATTTTGAAGTGTGAATACTGAGGGGGGAAAAAGTCCTAGTTCACAATTAGTGCAGTTCTCCTGTCTGTCCACTGGGGTGCGCTGTCCTAATAAAAGTGTTGGAAACCCCTCACCCCGCACACT
>JAQFJA010000007.1:4404656-4415007 GCA_029874485.1 Naso brachycentron
AAATTTTAATGAACACAAATTAAAAAAAAAAAGCTACTGTACACACATGTAAAGGCTTGAGATAATCTGCAAAAAAAAAACCACGGTGAGTTTGCAAAAAACCAATACTGAGAGAAGCAGAAGATCGAAAAAGAGCAAAACTATGCTGCAGGAATGCTAATACTTACATACTGGGAATATTAAGATGGAGTAAAAGGAAATTTCCTCCAAAATAAAAGGATGAACAACTGAAACTTCCAAGCATGACCTTTAGAGAAGCTCTGCAAACAAAACAAATGAATGATCACAACAACAACAACGTCCCAACAGATAAGAACAAGAACAATCATATGGAGTTCTGTACCTTCCGGGGTGCAGGAGTCTGTCTCATCATATTTGCAAGAGAAGAAAACACACACACACACACACAACACAGTCACCAAGAAAGACACACACAGAGAGACGAAGGTGATAAAACAGGCAGAGATCCTGAATCCACAGAGGCCGGGGTTTAGCACACACACAGACAGCTGAAGCCGAACAGACAGGCAGCCACTCGGGCTGGGAAGCTGCAGTGGTGCAAATGGCCGCAGCGATTTTCTCCCAGACTCCCCCTCCCTGCCTCTGTTCGTCCCTTCCTCCTGCTATCGTCCTCCTTTGTGTCCTCCTCCTCTCATAATCCACTTGCCGGAGCCCTCAGTCAGTTCCTCCCTTTACTTTCTGCTACGATTAAGACTCTGACATGCTGCTGCCGCGAGCCTCCGATGTGCTACTGTTCACAGGAGACGCCTCGCCTCCCCTTACCTCCCTCTCCTCCCTCCTCCCCTCCCCTCTGTCTCATTTCCCCCTTCTCTCGCTCCGCTTATTGTGATTTGTCAGCCCAGCCAATGCCGTGCTCCTGCATTACATCACTGTGCAGCCTCCTCCCTCTCCTCGCTCACTGCTCACCCACTCATCAGCACCGCTACCACAGACAGCCCGGGAGGGAGGGAGGGGTGAGACTCTGTGTGCGTGTGTGTGTGTAGCAGTGACTGGGGACAGACAGAGGAGAGGATGTGAGACACGAGAGGGCGGGGCTGTAAACGGAGGTGAGAGGGGAAGAATGAGCATCAACGATGATGCGAGCCTCTCTTGTCTCCTAGCAACACCAGCTGAGCCTCCTATGGGCCATTAAACGAGACAAAAACAATGAGGATCAGGACGAGGAAACACCTGATCTGCATAAAAAATAAAAGACAACTGAAATTTTTTAAGATCTACTGGTTCAAATCTAAAATTTCTTCTCCTGAAACAACATACATAGGGACCAGAGATGATGAGAGGTGATTATTGTCTGTATAATTTATAGGATATTTGCTTCTAAATTTTTTTTTTTTCACATGATTTTTTTTTTGTTTTTTTAAAAGTAATGTCCTTCCTATTGTTTAGACTTTTGCAGTATGTGACAGTTGTATTAGCTTGTTAAACCTGTTTGTAGTTTCTGTTGCAATAATGTTTTTCTGCTGCTCTTTCTAAAAGAATAATAACATTCTTTTTGTTTCTTAAAAATAATTTTCTTGCACGATTTACTGCAAGTACAATAATGTGTATTCTACATACTGTCATTGGGGGTGAACAATGTGAATAAAATCTTTTATCAGTTTATTTGCGATGCATTTCCATAAAGTAGAAACATTTTTTAAAAGGTTGAAATCGAAGCAGCTTTTGGCTGAAGTTAACTAAAACTGGATCTTACATTTCCCTGGCTTGGGTAGGCTTGGGCCGATATTAGATAACTGAATATCCCAATATTTGCCGTCGTTTGTGATATTTTTGGCAATATCAAATATCAAACAGCTGTGACAGCATCATTGGGATTTTATTTTGAAAAGAAAATGCACCTGTTTGCATGCATTTCACGAGTTGGAGAGTTTATCACAGGTTAATTAGCATGTTGTAGGCATGCATGCAGCACTTTAACATACAGACATGGAGGACTTTGTTTTGAAGAAGAACACCAGCTTGACAATTTGGCAACATTTTGGGTTTAAAGCAGGAAAAAAGGATTCAAATGAAGCCACATGTCGTTTTTACCACAAGCAGCTGATGAATAAACAAGGCAACACCACATATTTGCCGTTTCTCCCTAATGAACAACTAGCTACGACAATGTTTTTTTAATTAACTGGATATCATCCCAAACTTCTGCCTGGATAATAACAACGTCTTCCAACCTCTAAAATTATACTTTCTGTGGTAAAGTCAACATTTTATAACATCTACTGTCAAACTCAGATGATTGAGGGCCTCATACAGCTGTTTAAAGGATCACAAACCTTGTAAAATTATCCTGATAATGACACCACAGTGCCATTTCATTTCAATATTCACATATTTACGACTAGGATCACAAAGAAAAATCTGCAGTGTGGGCAGTTATGCAAAGGATTGCTACAATTGCTTAAAAAACAAAAACAAACCAAAACTCAGAAAAAACTGATGGACCAGTTTCTACTGTCTCACAGTAAGTATTCTTATATTGCCCTTTAGTAACTGTCATATCTTGAACACAAGAAATTTGAGTCTTTAAAACATCCAGAATCAAGACAGCAAGAATTAAGACTCAAACAAAACAACAGACTTGAGCTTTAGAGGTTATACAGAATAAAGTAAAATGAATTTTCTGAGAGTAAAAAACAATTAATGGGTCACTTCCTGCCTTAACAGCCACAAGCTGTTTAAATAGCTATCGTAACATCTTCCTCAGGTCCTTTAATCTCCTCACACGCAGTCGCAGCTCAGCAGCAAGAACGAGGGATGAAAGAGGATTAATGCAGTGCGGATACTCTAATTAGCTGTGAGCTTTAAACCTGAAATACTTTCACACTGCAGGCACGAGAACAGGCAGAAGTCATTCCAGATCGATGTGATAAAAACTAAACAGAGCTTAGGTTACATTAATTCCAGGCGGTGTCGTGCTTCTTTGTAATATTATATGAAAGTGAGTATTAAGGCTTTAATGACACGAGGAAACAGATTATTATGAGACAGACAGAAGCAGAACTTCAGAGTCTGAGCTGCTGAAGTGGAAATAAAAACTGTTTACATGGATCTATTACAGAGCAGCAGAGGGAAATCTGTCCTGTTGAAATATTAAACATCTGTCTCTGTAATCCCTCACTCTCTCCACCACATAAACAAAGTGCTGCTGTGAAGTGATGGGAGAGAGACGGACAGACAGAGAGGATGATGGGATGGGTGGAGAACATATCAAGTTCCAGCTTTTCCAGCATACACGGGGAGGATCGCTGCCTCTGGGGTCACTGCTCTGCATCTCCAGCTGCACAGAAAGAGGATAAAATTACTGCGCAGGAAGCATAAACGCAGCAGAACCCGACACTACCAGCTTGTGCAGCAAAACAGCAAATATTCAAGTGTCCTCGAGTGCTGATGATGAGTAAGATGCTGAAGAAGTTTAACTCCCAGCAGAAAAATCCTGGTAAATTTATTTAAAAGTGTGTCAGTTTTCTGTATTGGTTTTTGACTGACAGAGGATTTTTTTGTGGCTGATGCCGAAAGCAATATTGGTCGGGTGCAACATTAAAAAATAATATCACCTCTCCATACTTGCCAACCCTCCCGATTTCTCCTTTATTTCTCCTGAATCATTTTAATGTCACCAAATCTAATTTTATCACAGCAATAGTACAGTGTGTGAAAGCACCTACACACTAAAAGTCTACTGTTTCCACCCGGATGACTATACAGATGCACCCAGCGGCGTCACGCAACTCCGAAAGAGCGCTACTAACTTTCAGGCCATTAGAGGAAAACTGTCATCTTTTCTCATGCTCAACGAGAAGTCTGCCGCGCTGATTTCTCCGTTGGGCATGAATCACAGTGACGTGAATCACAAAACAAAAGAAAGCAACGACTGAGTACCTGCACTGATGTCACTGGTGTGTAACGTTATACAGGCTCTGGGAGGGGAAGGGGAACAAATTTGTGTAAAAAAATTGAGAGATTTTTGTTATTATTTTGTTAATGTTAGATTGAAAACTCACATCAAAGCCAATATCACTGCAATCATCGGCAAATAATATCAGCAAACCAACATATTGATCTGGCCCTGGTAATTTTCACTGGAGATAAGAAGGACAGCATACAGTGACGTCAAACTTGGAGCTGAATTCATACTCTGAATCCCAAAAAAGCAAAAGATGCACTGTACCCTGTATCTCTTTTAATATCCCAAAGGTTTTGACGAGGTGTGTGACTTTTTTAAAATCCCATCATCCACTCTGTCTGCCTGTCCCAGTTTTGAAATTTTAGCTGGTGATTTACTCGATAAAATCTCCCCACACATCATCTTGATGTTTGCCAAAGTCTACATGAGAAAAGTTTATAAAATTGTTGATACTGTGAGTACATCTAATTCACCTTTAATTAAAATCTGAGGAGAGACAATTTTCACCCTGAGTGAAAAATGTTATTCGTAACTTCCTCAAGTCTGGAGGGAAAAGAGGAAAATAGACGTGTTAATGAGGAGAGAGCAGCACTGTGTGTGTGTGTGTGTGTGTGTCTGTGTGTGTGTGTGTGTCTGTGTCTGTGTCTGTGTGCGTGCGTCATGGAGTTTATTATTTATGTAAGTTTTAGGTGTTATTGACGACAACTCTGCTGTCATGAAATGTGACACTGTGAGAGAAAAACTGATTTCCCTGCAAAGACATAAAAGTTAATTCTCTTTTTAAATGACAGTAATAACACTACATAATACTGAGTGCAGCTTGGTTCATTCTTTTACAATGTATTGATTCTTTCTCATGTTTTTAATCTATTTGTATTTTTAAATTATGCAAAATTGAACATATTTTGTGGTTTAATGAAAAAACACAGCATGTCCTTGTTCATTAGAGGCTAGATTTAAACTAATTTAAGTATAATGCTCTAAATAATTGGTAAAGATAGCAGTTACATGTAAAATTTTATATGTTTTGTTGATGATACACACATAATAATATCATAAATCATTTTGTACACTTAAAGACCTAAAGACTCAGTAAGAGTGTAATGGAGAATATTTAAGCCTCCTGGCTGAGACTAAACTGAGCTACTGAGGAGGGCAGTCAGCCTGCTGAGGAGGACGTGCAGGACAGGCGACGATGAAGCAGAGCCGAGCTGACAGGAAATCTAAACTCTGCAGGTCTGTTCTCTGCAGGCGGGAGGGCGGCTCATTTCACCTCCGTCACTGTCTGACATTTTCAAGACGGCGCAGCAGAGGAACGTCTGCATGTATGACTCAGCATGGGGTGGATGTTAAAGAGCACTGGACTGACGGCACAGAGCTTGTCATGGATCCCTGAGTGGCAAAACACGTTCTATCATATTTAAATGCCATCTTGTTTGAAGTATGTTACACAAGATGCTTGACTTACTTTTGTAAGATGTGGCACTGCAGAGGCAACAGGTGGTGAGCGGCAACTAATATGGCAATAAAACAAAGCTGACTGACAGGTGCCGTCAGCAGCAGTTTCAGGCCTTTTATTACATCATCTAAAAGCTCTGAGCGTTCCCTCAGACAGCCATCAAGCCTCCAGAGATTTTACATCAACGGCCCCGCCCACAAAACAGTTTTTTCCCCCCTCCTTCCCAAAACATTCTTGTTCACTGAAGCACTGTTTTAAACCAATCTCCTAAATGAAAACACAACACAACAAATTAAAGCTGCAAATAATCAAATATCAGAGGCATGATGGGAAAACAAAGAGATCTCAAATGAAAGACAACATGCACACTGTTGGGTCTCCTCTTGTGGTGCAGGAAATCAGAACCCCCAAAAAATCACAACAAAGCAAAAGTTAAGTCCCGCACACATATCAGCTTGCCAGCCGGCATCCAAAACATCAGCACTTTTTAATAAATCAATGCAGAGCTGAAAAGTGTGCGCAGAAATGAACCTTGTCTTTGACAAAACACGGAGATCTCGCCATACTCTCAGCCCACATCACTTACTAACGGCTGTCTATGGGATTTATGACATTTTTCCCAAATAGAACACAAAAAAAGTTTTTGATATTTACACCAATGTTAGCAACTGCAGTTTTAAGTGCTATCTCACTCATGAAAAAAACAACAGGCGGTGATGCAACCCTTACCCTGAAGCCATACTAGCCAACCACAAGCCTGAAACAAGAAAATACTGCACTTGAAGGCTAACTACAACTCGAGGTTTGACTGAGTCCACCCAAAACCTGCAGCACTGGCAGCGGGAACTGTTATGGGAGTGTTGATTTACGTGGTGACCCAGGTTTAGTACAATCTGACACCTCTATACCTCAATATAAGCCAAGAGTACCGTACAATTATTTGTAAACATGTAAGAAATCCTCTTAGTAGTGACAAGACCAGCACTACATCACCTCACATGGAAAAAAGGATATAACTGTGCATACTCTGACGTCAAACATAAAAGATAATAGCCCACAATCTGTCGTCACAGGCAGAAAGCACTGCATTACCTGATGACGTGACAACACTGCAAACAGACATTCAGAATATCTTCAGCCTGGCCAGAGTTTTCCGAAAATCCTTTTTAATGCAATTTAAAATGCTAAAACTCAGAAAAAAAAAATTTAAATTTTTAATTTAAATTCAAATTACATTTTTAAAATCATCTAAGAAAAATTTAGACACACAATTAGTACTCCAGAGAAACTGACAGCTTGTCTTCTTTTGTTTTATTATAAATAATATGAGGACATCGCACAACACACAACTAGTTAGTTCTAAGTAAACATTGCCCTCTGCTGGTCAGATAGGAAAATACAACCTTCCGGTCTGGACTCAAAAAGACCTGATTTGATTTAGCAGATTTTGTTAAAATTGGTGATCGCTCAAAAAACCTATTTATCGGATGGTGCTTCTACAAGAACAGGCTCTTTTCTTTGAAACAAAAAGGATAATTCTGTCCTTTCCTGGCAATCATCATCACACGCGTGTAAATGTGGCACAGAATCAGCTGCCAGGATGATGTCGCAGAGACTTCAACATGCTTTAAAATGCACAGTCGGCAGACAAACACAGACACACACGACATGTGCCACAGCGCAGAGTGACGCAAACAGACCGGAGAGCAGAGCACGATGAATAGACAGCGGTCAGGTGACAGGAAGTGGGTGTGACATTATGGGTGCCACCTCTTGCTGGCTTCCATTCGCTCCCACATGAACACAGAGCTGTGGCAGTGTGGTGAGCTGAGAGGAATCATGGGTAAATGAGTGATGAGGCCCTGTTGCCATGCAGCAGTGAGGCCAGTCAGAGCCACGGTTACCATGGTTACTACGATCATCATCATAACATTACCACTGTACCGAGGTTAGAGAAACATGCAGCACCTTTTTGGGCTTCACTCCTCGCTGCATGGTCGAAGGAGAGAAGGGAAGGAAGTGAGGAAGGAGAGGAGGGAGGGTGGAGGTCAAAGGTCAAGAGTTTGTCAGGGGGCATGCTGGAGGTGACGGGGACTGAGGGGAGCCGGTGCTCACCGTTGCTGGATCGAAGATCACAATCAAATTTACAGTATTTTCACACGCGCACACACACACACATTTCATCATTCAGTCATTCTTACACAAACTTCACATAAAAAAAACAGTAAGTATGTGTCATATCTGAAGTGTTGTGTCAACAGTGTTTCTCTGTACAGCAGATAAACAGTATTTATTGGGACTCACATTCTAATTCATTTGTCCCAAGAATTTTTTATAATTAAAACATGATCTTCTGTTTACAAACAGTTCAGTTTAGAGGTATATGACACCGGATGTCACCAGGATATTTTGTCAGGAGAGGAGTTACTCACTAAAAGAAAAATTTAGTGGTGGCTGTGAATGGGCACAAAGTCAATTAAGAGATTTCCTCCAATAGTGACACAAATCTTAAATCAATCAGTAAAGTTCTATTCATAATGTAACTTTGGTAACTGTAGAATTTAGTAACAACCCCTTTCTCATGTGATTCCTGAAGATTTTTGAGAGTCCATGAATTGGAACACAAACAGTGCTAACAATATTCCCATCATCACTCTCCTGAATGGATCACTTCTGATGATGGACTCCATGTGATGCTTTTTTTTTTAACAATTCAGAATTTTTCCACTGTGATGTTCCCATACACTGACTCTGAACTTGCACCTGTGAGCATAACAGCAAACTGCTAAATCTAATTTTGGACAATTATGTATGTTTTTTCATAAAAGAAATAATTTGTGGCTATAAAGGATAATAAAGCCATAGTAGACCACAGTAGACTCATTATAAAGGCTTCCTACATTACTTTAATTTAAAAGGTTGAACTGATTTTATATAGTTCATATAGTTAGGATGGTGTTTCTTTCCATTTTCAACTTCATGAAAAAATATTAAGAAGTAACACAACACAGCTGGCGAATTTATAGGCAAACAGTGCCTTCTGCTGGTCAGAAGTGGAAACAACCTTCAACTATGGATTTGAAAAGAACTGATTTAGTTCAACACAGTTTGTCAAAAGTGGCGAACTCACAATTTCAAAGATTATCTAAGATTATACAAGTGATTTGATCAGACAGGAGGCATTTCATGAGTGCTGATACAGTTCAACAGAACTGGGACTTTTAACTTTTTGTATCGGTGCCTTCAATTGGGGTCGTGTTTACCGTGTTCACAAGAAGAGACCACATGAACGCCCCCCTCTAATCATATTCATTACATCGTAGGTCAAATTTATCAGAAAGCTCAGACTTCATGAGTTGTGATGTGTTTCCTGATGTATTCAGAAATGATGGAGCCCATATTGGCCTGTACAGGACCAAAAGTAAGTGTTGATAAGTTGTTAATCTAGATTAAAAATTAACACGTCCGTCATCTCATCTTGTGTTCCTCTGCGTGGTGTTTCAACACAAAGTAATAATGCACATTTTCACACAGAAAGCCAGAAGGAGAACAAGTGATATTTTGGTGTCCATATTACCGTTTCCTAGCAACGCTTTTCGTATGCAGTTACCACTTGAACGCCAAGCCTTTCCTGTGCACAAATTCACAACACGACTTCACGAGTTCCATTTGAAGGCAGCGTGAGTTGATTGTTTAAGTTGGCTAGCAACAGTTCTGTTCTTTTCTAGTTGCAGACCTATTTGTGTTGGCTGCGCCAAATACGTAAATTTAAAAAATAAATAAATAAATAAATAAATCAGTCTGTTTTTTTAATTACTCAACTAAATAGAGTTCGTAGAACTGTTGTATAAAAGCAATATCACAGGAGAGTTCATGCATGACCTCTCCTGTGATATTGCTTAATTATTTAAAAGAAAGTTCTTAAAGGATAGTTCTTTTTTTGCACATTAGCCTTATAATATGGATATTTACGATCATAAACGATGTTCCACAGCATTATCATGATAAACAGCACAGTCCTGAGAGCTGGAGCTCGTTGCTGACGTCATTGCGAGCTAGAAAACAACAGAGAGGCATGGGCACTCAGACAATCTGTCAAAAAACACTATAAACGCTCATTTTAAAAGATGTGAAACTTGCCAAATGTTAAGTGGTGTCCTCTCATGTCCCGACACTAAAACACAAACTATAACAAAGGCATATAACCTGGAAACAGCAGTTTTAGCTGCTTTAGTAAACAAACAAACAGCCTATTCTGGGTCAAATGCCTTTATTTAAAGGTGGAGTCAGTAGCATTTGTAAACACAACAGCCGTTTGTAAACACAACATTCAAACTGGGCCCCTCCTCCCGGTTCAATGCACCAGAAGTATCATAACTAAGCGCATACTACATATACTGCTATACCGCTTACCTAACGTTACAAAGCAAGCTACATTGGAATATTACATTTGTTTAATGGAGAAGTCAATAATTTAGCAAGCTAACAAGCTAACCGCCGGTGTTTAGCACCTACCTGTTCGTCATAAAGTGGCCCTACTCTGCATCGCTCTTTCCAGCCTCTCTCTCAGTGCTCCAAAATGGCTGAAAGCCAAACCAAGACTCACTCTCTCTCTGGAACAAGTTTTATCTGCTTGCTCACTAGGGCTTTATTTCCTTTTCTTTGCGTTATGTCGGCATTCAGAACTTTCTCTGGTCTGGACGGTGTCCGGTAGCTGTCTTCCGTGGTGCTTTCACACTATCGTTACTTGAAAACTGATTGCACGTCTACATTGCTCTTTACGGTAACTTGTCCCGAGCACTTCCTGAGTCAGCCAAAACATCAAAATACAGGCAGAGGGCGGTGTGTCTCCATATGCAATCACCACCACACACATACAGAGGCCCAGAAGTGATGATTGAGCAGCATTACTTTTGTATATGTCTATATTTTAATTTTTAGTAAAATCCTACTGACTCCACCTTTAA
>JAQFJA010000007.1:4485724-4496075 GCA_029874485.1 Naso brachycentron
TATTGGAGAAAGATTAAGATTATTCCTTTATGAGATTAGTCACAGTTCTTCAGAAGGAGTAATGTCTTTAAGGTAATTAAACAAATATTTATATCTATGAATACTATTGACACAAAGGCAGAGGATCAGTTGGTCCCGCAGTGATGTGATTGCCTTTAACAGGTTTCATAGCAATCCATCCAAAAGATGTTGGGAATTTTTACATAATTTTAAAATTTCATACTTTTTATCTGCAAGTGATGCAAGAGGAAAAGTTGGGAATTCATGGAAAATCTATTATGATTCACCCACTGGAGACCACGAATGCTTGCACTAAATTTCACAATCCATCCAACAGTCATTGCGAAAGTTTAGTCTGTGCGGAAGTGGTGAATAATTTAACTAATTGATTTGTTATTCTTCATCTTTAAATTACAGCTAATAAGGACACAAATTGAGTCCATTCATATTATAATTTTTATTTGTGTCCATAATTTCTGCTGCATATTTATTCAACTAATGATCCATGAAATGCATCTGATGTCCATATTCTCCATCTTACTGGCATGTAAAATTACCACATCATAAAACCCCAGTTGTATTTTTTTCCTCAATACAAGCTGACATGGAAGTTCCAAAAACTGCAGTTCCTACAATGGCCACTTGAGGCAGGCTCCCAAAGTGACTCAGTCTTTACAGAGCCGCATATTAAAATGCCAAACTTTATGACAGATATAAAAGTGCTTACAGCCTGGTACACAAACTCTTGTGCTTTCCACGGTTAATTTCTGCATTCATGAGAACTTTACAATGTGAAATACTTGTAATAAAAACTTGAAATACTCAACTCACATTTAAATTAAATTTATGCATAATTAAGGCAGTGACAGCTAGCTGTTAGCTGTCTGCTAGGCATCACCAAACAGGCATCATTTTGCTGCCTCAGTTCCACCCATTCTCAGCCTCTTTGCCCATTTTATAATTAGCCGGTAGTTCAGCAAAGTAAGGCATTGCCAAGATACCGACAGCCTGAACTTTACAATGGCTCTTCAGAAACCTGCAGGTGATGTCCGGAGACCATGTGCATGCAGCATGTCTACTATACAGTTATTCAAAATACAGAGCCAGCAGTGTTCTTCAATGTCCGGGCCATCTCCCTCATGTTCTGCAGTCTGAAGTCTGCAGTCTGAAAGCAATTATTTTCAAATCAGGTCAGCTCCAAAATGTTATGCAATGCTTCAAACTGTGGCAGAGCCAGGAATGAGTGGGTCTGGGTCGCTTTAATGGATTCAGCAGAGGAACAAAAACTCCTACTGAACATGTGTTTTTAGTCTGGCATCGAGGACGGGGACCTGTACGATGGAGCCTGGTGTGCTGAGTACAAGGACCGGCACCAGTGGCTGGAGGTGGACGCCATCCATCTCACCCTGTTCACCGGAGTCATCCTGCAGGGCCGAAACTCCATCTGGAGGTCAGGTAGTATCAGGACTACAGTCTGAAGAGTTTTTGCTCTAAATAAAATATGAAATTGAAGCTGGTAACAACAAAGAAAATGTTTGGTTATGCAAAGCTTGTTAAGGATTAGTCCCATAGAGATGTTTAACAGTTACAGATGAATGTCTGTCAAAAACTGATCTCTGGTCCCTCTTGGTCTTTATTATAGTTGGGACTGGGTCCACACCTACAAAGTCCAGCTGAGTAACGACTCTGTGAGCTGGAAAACCTGCATGAATGGGACAGAGGAAGCAGTAAGAACCATTCTTTGTATTCTCTGATATGAGGAACGTACTGACCGTGACTGGTGGACCTCACGCAGATGGAAAACAGATTTTGTGCTGAAGTGAAATATGTACTGTGACCAAAAAAGTGAACCACTCTTACACAATAAGAGAGAGCTCACTGTGAAAACAAACACAGTGTTGGATGAAACTTAAATTTGTGGTTGGCATAAAAACATAATAACTGATTGGAAATACTCTTTCTGTTGGTCTGTTACCTAATTATACCTCTTAAATGGCAAAATCAAAATGTGTATTCAAACTCAAACACCTTGATGATTGATTCAGCATCCAATGAAAATACAAAGAAATGTGTGGTTTGATGTAAGCACCTCAAACTAAAGGCTTTTTTCTGTTTAATAGTACATAGATTGATAGTTTTTTGAAAGTCTGTTCTCTGTACAAAGAGCTGAAGGCAAAACAAAAAGTATTTGCTCCTTTACCGATCTTTCGAGGTTTTGTTTCAGTCGTGTTTGTCTGTTGATATCTCAACATATCTTTGACAGATTTTAGTCAGACTTCATTAAAAGTTAGTCCAAAGTGATTGTTTTTGTTGTAGATCCAGGATAGTTTTGATTTTTTTATTTTGAGCAGCTGCACAGGAATGAAAAACACCAGGCAAATATTTCCCCTGATGTTCTCTCATTGTGTGTTTTGGCAAAGACAACGAAGATGAGCAACAGCATGAATACAGAAACATGATGATTTAAAGGCAGCTCAAACTGTAACTGTTAAAGAAACTAACCCAGATGTTAGTCCACTGGAGAAGCTAATTCTCATGTGAGCCTACTAATTTTAGCCTGTTACCGAAGCTAGCTCTGATGTTAGCCTGTTGGAGGAGCTAACACAGATGTTAGACTCAGAGGATCAAAACAGTGTGTAGAAATTATCCTTTGAGAACTACGAATTTCTGCACAAAATTGTATTAATTTGACAGTTGTTGAGATATTTTAGTTTGACCAAAGCAGTTAAAAAATTAATTTAAAAAGAAAATTAAAAATGACAGATGTAGCGGGTTGTGCAGCTGGGGTGGTGCTATACTCTCAAAATGATTTTAGATTGTAAATGTTTCAGTGCATGAATCCCCTTTGCAGGGCACCCTTAAATATTCAAACACATCTGATATCACATTAAATTATACAGATCTTTGAAGGAAACCAGAACCCAGAGACTCCGGTGCTCGCACTCCTTCCCGTTCCCACTGTTGCCCGTTTCATCCGCATCAACCCTCAGACGTGGTACACCAACGGCACCATCTGCCTCAGAGCTGAGATACTCGGCTGTCGTGTTGATGGTAGGAAAAAATGCTGCGGTACAAAGCTGCAGAGTTTGTGACTGATAGTCATAATGATTCATTTAATGGGCTTACTTTCAGAACAAGATGTTTACAGTGACTAATATGCCAAGATACACAAAACGTTTTGCGCTTCTAAAATGCTAAAATGTATGTCAGTCTGGCCAGCAACAAAAGGAAGTTATGTGATCTTTTTGTAGATATGGCTGACATCTACTCAGAGCGAGAATCAGGATCAAAGGACGCCTTGGACTTCAGACACCACAACTACAAAGAGATGAGAAAGGTTAGAGCGAGACAGCCGAAGGCCACACATGTTTGATGAGTAACTTTGGTTCCCCTAAAGCCAATTCCAGGGATTTTACTCAGACTCATAAAAGTTTGCAGATCTACTCAGATCACACAGAGGTCAGATTTAACCCTTGAAAGTCAGTAAGTCCAACTCATCTTCTTCTTCTTGAAGCTCATGAAGTCTGTGACAGAGGAGTGTCCGGACATCACCCACGTCTACACCATCGGGAAGAGCTACATGGGCCTCAAACTGTACGTCATGGTGATTTCGGATAATCCAAGAAAACATGAACTAGGTAAGAGCATTTCAGCTCTTCCTATGTAAGCTGAGTGTGAAGTTTCTGGAGCAGAGTTCATCCTGTTTCTCGTGTTACCCTGAGTTCAGCTGCTTAGGGTGCCAGGTCAACATCCTCTAATGTTTATACAGGCTTTTCTCTGCAGCAGCACCACGCAGGGAGGCTGAGGAGCCCTGTACAGAAAGCCTCTTTGTGTAAACAAACTAAAAACAAGCTGAAATCTGAGACAGCACTCTCTCCACTAAACAAGACACATTTCCTTGTGATCTTGTCTTCAAAAGAAGGGTTTTGCAGCCACTCTACATCTGCCAAAAAGTTTAAATAAATGTAATGGAGTGCAGCTTTTCTTTCCTTCTCCTCAGACAAACTGTATAAACACATTTCAGATTCAGGTTATTTACAGTTTCAACAGCTGATTTAAATTTCAGTGGTTTGATGGTTACGTGAACAAAGTGCCAAATCCAAGGACAAGTGGGACAGGAATTGCACATTTTCTTATTTATGAGTTACAAGAAGTGCAGATTTATCAAGTGCAGATTGGGGGCTCTGCAGTTTGAGCTTCAGGAATGTCTGCCCTCAAATCTGGCCAATCTGTGTATGATTATTGGCAAAGTGCTTTGAGTCAGCCTCGCACTGTTGCCTAACAGAATACAAAGAGGCTGAAAGTTTTATCAGAGATTGAATATGTTCCTGATGTGCCTCTGGGCTTCAACTTTGACCTGCTTCATGTTTCGTGTGATCTGGAACTATAAGGTGATGTTGACCCAGAGAAATTCGTCCACATTTATTTCTTGGCAAGTAAAGTGGCTTTCTAAATTGCCCTCTTGGCAGGCGAACCGGAGTTTCGCTACGTGGCGGGGATGCACGGAAATGAGGTTGTTGGCCGAGAACTCGTCCTCAACCTCATGCAGTACTTGTGTAGAGAGTACAAGAAGGGCAACCAACGCATCGTTCGGCTGGTGACTGAGACTCGAATCCACCTCCTGCCCTCCATGAACCCTGATGGATATGAGCAAGCGTATGAGAAGGTGGGTTCAAGTCCAAGTTACTTTGTGTAGAATGAATCCACGTTATTTAAGGAGGACATGGAGGGTGGCAGATTGTAAGGTATATACCACAACAGTGTCCCTGCTACAATTCAACTTGCAATCCATCCATCGCAGTTAAGAATTCTGTTTCTGGTCCTCCGGCCTGCTGCAGGGCTCAGAACTGGCTGGCTGGGCTGAAGGAAGATACAGCTTTGAAGGGATCGACCTGAATCACAACTTTCCAGACCTCAACAACATCATGTGGGATGCCCAAGAAAAGGCAGCAGATCCATCCAAAGTCCCGAACCACTACATTCCCATCCCAGAGTACTACACGAGAGAAGACGCGACGGTAAGGACATTCAGCTCTCCTGCAAACAAGCCACAGTTCAGCTCAAACTGGTTTTCACTGGACAAGGTGTGTGAAAAATTGTAATCAAAAGTAAGTAGTAACTTAAGGTATCAGACAAATGTAGTTAAGTACAATATTTCCCTTTGAAATGTAGTTGAGTAAGAGTATATAGTTGCTTGAGATGGAAATACTCAAGATAAGTACTCAAATTTGTGGTTCAATACTGTACTTCAGTAAATGTACTTAGTTTCATTCCACCATTAGAACAATACTGTAATCAACAGGGATTGCTGTAGTTAGAACATTGCTTTGGCGCCATCTGGTGGCATTTTTAATAAAGACACAATGGCAGACGATGAAGCACGCCAGTGAAGAAAGAAGAATCACACATTTTTATATTAAAACAAAAAAAGAGACTTTAAAACAGAATTTTCTATCTGACAAAAGTGTGGTGTAGCTAATATTAAAAAAAATCATAAAAATAAATTAATAGTAATAATTTAAATTAAATAATAAATATGCATTTCAGAGAAGAAGAAATTTTAATGAAACAGATTTTTGCTTTTACTTAAAAGACATGACTCTGATTCTTTGATATAAAATAATGACATGTCCTAGATCTTACAGTTTGGAGACAGTTTGGAGAGGTGTGTGTGTGTGTGTGTGTGTGTGTGTGATAAAGCAATGTTTCCTCTGTAGCGGCATGCAAGCCTCAGATCAGGAAATCATTTCGGGGCCAGGAGGACTGTGGTTTTCCTGGAAGCTGAAGCATTGTTTGCTGAAAGTTATACTGAAAAGACAGAGAACTACATCCAATAAAAACGGCTTCCAATATAAACTAAATATTCACTTTGTTCTTTATTAGTTTCTGCTGATGATGCATCACAAATTCACTGGTAGGTCTTTTCCTAAATTTGTAGCTTGTAGATGGAAGCAGAAGAAGTTAGGTTAAAGAAGACATATTACACTCATTTTGAGGTCTTTGATTTTGATTTTAGATTTCTATCGAGCAACAAGACAGAACTGACTGTGACTTGCGCCCCCTCTCTTCCTTCTTTTCTGCATTCTCTCAAAACGATCTGTGTTGGTTAATTACTCCTACCCTTTTCTGTCATGTGTGTCTCCACACTCCACTGCACTCACAATCCCTTTACTGACACAAAATAAACACAGCTAGGACACTGATAAAATGTTGCATACAGCTAGCGCTCCTCTCTCTTAAACAGGACAAAGCAACGTGCGGTCCTTTAGCAGCAGCTTAGCTGTTAATCCAGCTCGTGTACTCATTGAGGAAGTAAATAAATCCACACAATAAATCCACCAGAAACAGGAACGCTCTGAACTTCTGTCGGGTGCTTGCCTCTTTAGGAAGTTTAACGAAGTTAACTGTCCTTCATTCACCAGAAAAACACATATCTCAAGCCATTTCGAGTAGTGCTGTCGAGAGCTGACTGCAATCCCTGAAGCTGAGAGCAGAGTGGTGGGAGGGGGCAGGCACAGCACTATGTGCACGAGCTGGCATGCCCATATAAGAAAGTCCAGCACGCATCAACGTCGCTTGCAGGGCTCACTTCCGAATGCATGAACCTCATTATGAGACACTTTGGCATCGTTTAACACGAGTATCTGACATTGTAACAACATTTATTGGTCAGAAAGGCTGAAAAAGCACAATAGCTCTATTTTAAGTAGAGACTGTGACAATGAATGAAAGGACACAGACAAACGCTAACCCAGTTTGTTCTCCCCTGCCAGGTTGCACCAGAGACCCGTGCCGTCATCAGCTGGATGCAGGATGTCCCTTTTGTGCTCGGAGCGAACCTTCATGGGGGGGAGCTCGTGGTTACGTACCCCTATGACTGCACGCGTGACTGGGCCCCTCAGGAAGACACCCCCACGGCGGACAATGCTTTCTTCCGCTGGCTGGCCACCGTCTACGCCTCCACTAACCTAGCGATGGCCAACCCCAACCGCCGCATGTGCCACTACGAGGACTTCCAACAATACAATAACATCATCAACGGCGGGGCCTGGCACACCGTCCCCGGCAGTGAGTCACCTCAGTGAGCTCTCTGAGACATGAAATTCATCTGTGGTGATTAAGCTCAGAAAGCTATTTTGTCCAACAAAAGTTTAATTATAATTGAAATGTCATGGAGCTGTAGTTTTACAGCAGTTGGACTCTGTCTGTGAATATTACCCATGTATTTTATTCAAAATTCATCTTTTACGTTCACCTGAAAAATAAGCCTTTCATGCGTCTTTGCATGAATAAAACTAATAAACTGGAACATTCTTTGTCTCCTCTGACTTTCTGTCTCCTCTGCAGGTATGAATGACTTCAGTTACCTGCACACCAACTGCTTTGAGGTGACGGTGGAGTTGTCCTGTGATAAGTTCCCTCATGTCAGCGAGCTTCCCATCGAGTGGGAGAACAACAAGGAGTCTCTGCTGGTGTACATGGAGCAGGTCAGTCTGCATCAAAACAGAATATTCTTTTTTTATTGCTGCCTCATTTTGGGGCCTCACGGTGCAGCGTTTCCTCTTCACTCAGGTTCACAGAGGCATCAAGGGTGTGATCAGAGACAAGATGACCAAAGAGGGGATAGCAGACGCTGTAATCAGGGTGGAGGACCACGACCATGACATCCGATCAGGTCAGCCATTGATCCTGTTTATCTGTTTGTTCTCCTCTCTATAGACCAGGGTGTTAATGCAACACATGTGTAACTAGATGGAGATATCAGCAACTTTGGCATCAGTTTCTTGTAGGTTTTAGCACCTTAAGCAACAAAACAGTGGACGAGGACAGAGCAACCACTAAACCTTTAAACATATCTTTAAAATTGCGAGAGAGAGAAGAGACAACAAGATGAATTCTTGCTAAATTATTTTTTATCTCCTCAGCTGCTGATGGGGACTACTGGCGTCTGATGAACCCAGGCGAGTACAAGGTGGTGGTTTGGGCGGAAGGTTACTTCCCGTCGGTGCGTCGGTGCCGTGTTGGAATGGAGCCACGTCCCACCATCTGTGACTTCGCCCTCACCAAAACGCCCATTGAGAGGCTGAAGGAGATCCGGGCCAAAGGGGGTAAGATCCCGCAGGACCTTCAGCTGCGTCTTCGTGCTCTGAGGCTCCGCAAGCTTCGCGCCAGCACCAAGGCCATCAACCGCCGCAGGGAGAGTCAGCGGGAGCAGCAGGAGCAGCTGTGGCAGAGGAGGAGAGCCCGGTCTTCTGGAGCCTGGAGAGCCTGAGCGCAGACGGGACAAGGGGCTGAAGAAGCCTGAGACATGACCTGGATGAGGGGCCGAATAAGTTCAGTCCAAAAGGAGAAAACTGACCTCTGCGTGTGCGAATAGTGACGTTCTCATGAGTTATTACTGAGAGATTGTTAATCAAGGGTCAGTTCACCCAATTTACTAACATGTATTTTTCTACATAATCTCAGTGATAGCAATTTATTTGTATGCTGTGAGGTCGCTGAGATTAATACTCCCATCAATGTGCGCATATAAAAAACCAACAGAGATATATTTGGGTGTACTGACCCTTTAAGGCAGATTAGACCATCACAGCGACACATTTACGAGTTCACAGAATGCTTCAAAGTTGTTGGGGCACAGCTATCAAGAAGGTTATGCAAAAATGGAACCTTTCAAAGGATAATGGACATCTACACAACAATGGACAGACATTTTGACAACACGTTTGCTGTTTTGGACAATAACTGTTTCATTCCACATTATTTCTGATGATGCTGTAGAGTTCGTTGCTTATCTTTAAAACGACTGCGTGAAGAATTCATCCGTCAGCTGGTCTGACCTGTGACATGTTTTTTCTAACACTGTGTCTGTTTTTAGTTTGACCAAAGTCCAACTGGGCCAAAAAAAATCCCAAATAAATACAATTTACTTCTGTTTATAATTTCTATTTTCTGGTGTCTACTTCTGAGCAAAAAGGTGATAGAGACCATCAGCTCTGGGTCGTGGTTCCCAACCTGGGGGTGGAGACCCCTCCACGGGTTCACAAAATAACAATGAGTGGTGCTGAGGTAATCCATGAAATACGAGCAAAGAAGAAACAGTTGTGAAGGGACGACACATTTTTGTAGGCCAACCCGAAAGTTAGTGTTGCACTGGTTCCCTCAGTAAAAAGCTTATGGGATTTTTCAATGGGATTTTGGATTATCCCTAAAAATAAACTCTACGACAAACACTATGGGGTGTAACGATACATCCATTGTATCAATGTATCTATTTATATTCCTACAATCAAAATACGTCGATGGGTAAACGGCAAATCGTCCTAGTGTGACTTGTATCGATCTGAAATCGCTTCTCAAAGCAAAAATCGCTTGTGTCGATACTAAGAATTAGCAATATCAAGCTTTTCCAGTGTTTTACTTCCTCTATCGCTGCATAGCGACAGGCATTTTCTTTTCCGCTGTTTTGGGGAAAAAAACATTACTGTATTGATTCTAGTCATTGAATTGTATCATATCGTATCGCTCTAAATGAATGCATATCATTCTTGTATCGCCAACTATGTATCATAATATGCATTGTATCATGGTAAAAGGATCTTATAATACTTCAAACTTGTGTTCATGGGGCGTCTGGTGGCTCAGGTGGTAGAGCAGGCGCCCCATATACAGAGGCTGTGTCCTCACTGCAGCGGCCACGGGTTTGATTCTCCCTGTGGCCCTTTGCTGCATGTCATTCCGCCTCTCTCTCCCCCATTTCCTGTCCTGTCTTCAGCTGTCCTATCAAGAAATAAAGGCACAAAAAAAACCCAAAATATCTTAAAAATATAAAAATAAAAATTGTGTTCGACATGATGACCCTCACAGACAAACACCACTTTTGTGTTTTTTGAAGCGTTGATGATATCACCAGAAGCAAAACCTCTTTTTAGGCTATAAATGAATTAAATGGTTGTTACATGACTTGTACACTGCAACACCAAAGCATTAAACTTCTGATTTGATTTAACAAGATGCTTTTCTACAATGGTCTCCTCTTAGTGTGATCTGATCTAGATGGTGATCATGATTTTGTCAGCTGCTAGTCTCACATCCTTTTTCACAGATATTTTATATTTTATTCCTTTTTCATGTGATAATGTCTAACGTCTCCAACAAACACTGTAGTCTCATTTGGTCACTTGTTAGTTGTTTTAAGACATGAAAAACCTTAAAGGTTCCAAAATGGGGTTTATATCTCATGTCACAGAACAAAATGTCTAAATATCTTTAGCCTGTGTTAACCACAGACCTTATTTCAGGCATTGAATCGAAATTTTAAAAAAACATTGACTTTGGGAAGAAGAAATGT
>JAQFJA010000007.1:4570454-4586500 GCA_029874485.1 Naso brachycentron
AAGACTATTCATGAACTGATTTTGCTTCATCCTCAGGGATGCACAATGTTATCAGCACGTTACTGGTATTGGCGGATATTAGCTGTAAAATTATCAGATGTCGGTCAGTATACTGATATCCACTGATACATTAACCAATAAAATAACAGGTTGCTGCTTCCTTGATGATACGCCTGAGTCAACACCATGTTTCACGTGTTCCCTGTAGACAGACGTTATGTTTACTTGTGAAGCAGGTCAGATTTGTCCTGGTTGTGGGTTTCGTTCAGATTGTCTCAGAGAGAGAGCATCATCCAGTTTGAAGTAGGATGTATCTTACTGGTTGTGTTTTAAAGCAGTTGTCATAAATAAATATGACATGTTTTACACAAGTTCAGGTATTTTTCTTTTTTTGCATAAGGAAGGATATTGCATCATTTTAAGCTTTGTTTTTGGTGCCTGCATTTGCCAGCAGGCCAGGAGTAAGAGTAAGCATAATAACAATGTGTGTAAATTCACTACAGAGGAGACTTGCTGATGTCTGCGGTTAGATGTGGGGAAAAAAAATATACAAATACATTGGTGCTGATTATCGGCCAAATGAGTTGTAAAATATTGGCATATCGGATATCGTAAAAAAAATCAGTACCGTGCATCTCTTATTTTAGTATAGGACAGTTTCTCCGTGTGGTGAGTTGCATCTTGAAAAGGTGATGTTAGTGTAAAAAAAAAAGCAGCAGCCACAGGCCTGTGACTTGAGGCCAGTGGTGTAAATTTCACAACCTGTTAGTGAATGTTTAACAAGTCCAGACTTAGACCTGATGCTGCTTTGCCTCTGCAGTCTCCTGGCCAAAGAGTTGCTCCATCAGCAGTCTGGATTTAGACCAGCGTCCAGGTTGAACTCTGTGCTCGCATGTAGGCTGTAGTGCCGCAGCATGTTGTTGAATAGTGAGTTTTTCTTGATAGAGAAATTTAAGCCTTGAGCTCCCTCTTCTGTGTTGGTTTGATTACTCTGAATTGTTGCTGTAATCCAACATGTAGTGCATGCTCTGCACAAATTTTTATTTTTCAGTTTCCAGCCACACTCACCACCACACATATTAAAAGGATCCCCTTATTTCCAATTCATGATGTTTTTGTTGAACTATGTAGCTTTGTCCTTTGTTAGCTGTGATGAAGGAGTTCTTTGACTTTATTAAGTTCTCTCTTCTGACAGTAATGGGATAATTTCCACTTGTGTTCAAGATGGCGAGAGACAGAAAGTGCATCCTCTGTGAAACAGTCCATTCCTCCAAACAGGTAATTCACTCTCAAGCGTTACTGTGCTATAAATGTAAAAACACTGTTTGATTTCCTGTCTTTCATTCAGGAGCTTAGGCTTCATTGATACTCAAGCCACATGTGATTTTTGACCAAAAAAAAAAAGGTTTGACAGTTAATCATGCAATTACATTCTGTTGGGATTTGTTGCTAATCAGGCAAGGGTTTGACATTTGTCGGTTTTGTTTTAACAATAACAGCCCTGTCCTTCTCATTTGACTATTATTTTTTCAGCTACTTGTGTATTTTAAAAGCATTGAAGTATGAGAATTTTCTCCTAAATAATATTTCATCCTTTCAGTCCACCTGAATAATTAAATGACCACAAAATCATGGTTTTCTTTGGAAAACAATACATCTGTCTCATCATGTGTTCTGCACTGCTGGGCCTTAAAACTTCCTGCTCTTTGGGACCAAAAAACTTATGTCTACCTCCTTAATAAGCAACTTAACTTGCAGGCAAGTGATAAGTTCATGAATGCATAAAAAATGTTTTCTTTTCAATGTGTACCTGCAGGAGATGGACGAGCACATGAGAAGTATGCTGCACCACCGTGAGCTGGAAAAACTCAAAGGCCGGTTAGTTGTTTTTACTTTTTTCCAGAAAAAACATTGTGCACAAATGTCATGTGATTATATGTTTCCCAAATAATTGTAAATACAGATTCCTGATTTGTAATCAGGGGCACATGAGAAAAGAACTTGTAATGTTAATACAAAAACTTTGACTTTGTTTCGAGAGTTTGTCCAAATCTATTTGGGTCAAGAGGCACGTGTGCACATGGGCACGTGCTCATCACGGTTATCGAGCAAGAGGATATACGGGCAGCTGTCTCAACTGTGGCATATATATTTAGACACAATCTCTCCAGAACAACAGGCATGACCGATAGAAGGCAACTGGCTGTCTTGTGACTCCCATGTCGATTACAGAAAGTATGTGGCCTGTTGCTGAGATGAAGCACTCCGGAATGGAGCAAATGCTGTTGCAAAATTATTGGGATTTCATACAAACGTTGTTATCAGAGTCAGGTTTGTTGCCAAGAGGGTTGGTGCTTACATGGAATTTGCCTTGGTGTTTAATCAGAGTAGGAAGTAGAAAATTAATACAGAGAAAGATAAACAGTAAAAAGCAGATACAGAAACTAGAAACCTGACAATATAATATGCAAAATATGTGTTATTTTAATTTCTGCAGTTTTGTGCATATATACAATATTAACAAGAGAATGCACAAAAGTTCACAGTTTCTATGCAGCTGATATTAGAATAAGTCTAAATCCACTGATCAGAACCTCACTGTAACTTTAAGTGTTCAATAAGTTTCCTTTATATGTGTAACGCATGAGTCAGGTGGCGTTGACCTTGTGTAAATGCACGCGTCGTGTGTACATGGTGAAGAAGAGTTGGTTTCATTTGGGGTCCTTGTTGCCTTGTTGATGAAGCAGCTGTCAGTACCATGTATGGAAAGATGATCTCTTTTAAAATGTGATTATAAGATAAATCTGTAAAAAAAAAAAAAGACACCGACAATTTGCAGTAAGTGCTAATTTCGGAATTGTTAAAAAAAAAAAAAAAAAAAAAAAAAGTTGGAGTTTAACAACATTGCATGGTGATTCAGAAAACTGCTTGTCCTGGATTGTGATGGCAAAGCTCAACTCAGCTCGATGCAGCGGAATGTGAAGCCCATGTGGACTAACAAATGCTTCATCACTTATTCAGGCTCATTTTCCTTCACTGCAGCTGACAAGTTATGTGTCCAGAAGGATAAGTAACCCTATCTTATTGATAAGGAGTTTGCCAACTGCACGAGAGGTCAGAAAATGGCAGCATGCCATGACACAGAATTTGAAAAAGAAATTGAGAGGGAGCCAGCAAAGTCACTGCCCCGATCAGAATCACAAGATGACATACTTGGGAGAGGTTTTGAAGCGGAGGCGATGAGCAGCTGCAGAAGGCTCCGGTTACGCAGGCCTTGCTCGGGATTGGTGGGCAGGAAGCTCAGGCCTGTTTTAATAACTCGTGCTGGCCTGGAGGGGGGCAGGGTCCTGGCACTCAGAGGGAAGTGTGAGGTCAAATACAGCCATTGCCTTCTGTAGAGTGTCAGAGCTCAGCGGACACCAACATGAAAGCACACTAGGCTGAGGGCGCTGTGCCTCTCCCCTCCTTGCCGCCCAGTGCTGTGCTGCTTGGCTGATGGTGGTGGCTGGACATGAACAGCTCCATTAGCATGCTGTGTGGATCCAGCCTGGCCGCTCCTCCTGTGTTCGCCTTGCCACCTATGGCCTGCTGAAGGAAGAAAGAAAGGAAAACATGATCAGGAAGATAAAGATTTTAACTGTTTTTTTATTAACTAGAGAAAATTACAAGTTAGCTACCTCCTGATCTGTGACAGATAGAGAATTCGGACAAGTTATCTTACAAGGATTGTTGAGTATTCTCCTCTCCTGCTTTTATTTTTGACTTTGAAGTAACTGTAAGTAGAGCCAGCGTACGTTGTTGCGGGCTCTGCAGGCAAGAAAACCAGACTTGATCAGAACCATGCCCGAAGGAGCGATTGAATGCCCACTCTCGCCTTCCCTCCCCAGGGACTGCGGACATGAGTGCAGAGTTTGCAAGGTAACGGTGGTAAGCCTGACTGATTACGCCAGCCACATTTCCAGTCCCACGCACAAGCAGAATGTGGAGGCTGCAGAACAAAAGCATGCGGGGAACGACTGCGATGAGGACTACTTTGATCAGGTCTTGGTGGATCTGATTGAAAAGAGAAAGGAACAGATCAGGTAAGACAGTCATGTTTCTGAACCTATTTTTTTTATATTATTAGCCTCTGAGCAGAGAAAATAGTCAATAGTGTTTTTTGGTGTTGAGAACAGGTGAAAACATTTATTTTGTCAAAATTATTTTTCTCTCAGGGCTTATATTAAACTCTTTGTTAAATTGTTTTGATGACACATGATGAAATGACAGATTTTGTGGTTGCTATTCTCTTTTTTATAGTTGTCAACATGTCATTTGATCATTTGACTAGGGTCCAAAGAAATATAGGCGTTTAATAAAACTCAACCTCAGTGGGCGATACTTAGCTTTAATTTATAATGTTAAAGCGATATAAAAAAGACGTGAAGCTAAGTGAGAGCTCACCAGTTTTTGTTTGTGTGTACATGCGCCATGTATAGACACATTTTTTTCAGTGGTGCACACAGGCCGATTTTAGCTGCTGCTTCAAGTTGATCCGTGGCAGGAGTCGTATGTCAGAACTGCAGCCTAAAAAAACGCATGACTGCACTCACAAAGTTCACACACATGCTGCCTCAAGTTTTCTGCCCCCTAGAAATAGTAAAACACACCCCAAAACCTCCTCATCCCTCTGATATTCTTGATTCTTGAATAAATTCCATAGATGTTTCCTTAAAATGTAATCTTGGTTTTGTGAAGTGTAAAAAGCATATGTGTCGAGAGTGCTGAAGGAAAAATCTGGCATTCAGTTCTCAGCTGCAAGATCTTATCCCTCTAGAGGTCAGTGCTGTAGGTTATCCTGTGAAGGAATCCTCCACACCTCAGCCAAGAGAAGCCATTACCAGGGAAATTTTCTTAGGCTCATAAAACAGATTTCAGAGTATGAGTTTCTCATTGCAGCCAAGGAGTCTAAGTCCTGCTGTAACATTTTTCTGCCCCACAAACAAGCTGTGAAGAACTCTGACATTTTGAATCACCCTCTAAGCTGGTATGCATCCAACTGCATCCAAATACCTTTTTACAAATATGTATGTCCGTTCATTCATGAAAACACCTACTGTTGTGACAGTGAACCGAAATGTAAAATAGCTGGCAGAGTGACATAATCTGTGTTCACCCCTACTGGTTTCCTTTCTTAGAAACAAGAAATCAAGTGATCCTTATAAATATAAAAATACTGACCTTAAAAAAATCTGTCTTTAGAAAAGACAAGGAGGCCGCTGCTGCAAAGCAGGCGAAAGAGGAGGAAGATCGAAGGAGGAAGGAGGAGTTTCAGCAGAGGTTAACCAAAGCTAAGGAGCGATACCAGCGCGAATGGGCCTGGCAGCAGCCGTCACGGGGGCTCACTGGATCCAATCAACAAAGTTCTTGGTACAAGAACAACCGGTATAATGCCAAAGCAGGGAATGGACAACCTTGGCACCATGGTTCCCAGGGAAGGAGCGCCACCTGGCATGCCCAGGAGCCTCCAAACCTTCAGAGATGGGCATCCGGAGGGTTTGCTGGTAGAAGCTTGCATAGCCAGGAAGGCTGGGGAAACAAGCAGTGGGCTCAGGGGGCATTTTCTGACAATCAGCGAAGTCGACTGCCCTGGCTCAGCAATGGGGGCAGTAGTAATGGGCTCTATGGCAGAAACAATATTTCCCAGAATCCCCAAAGGTGCCGACCCTTAAGTCTAATAGAGCCTTCTTCTATGTATCCACCTCCACCACATTCTTTTCTTCAGGCTCCAAACCAGCTTCAAAAGACAGGCAATGACCAGGGAGGTCAGCAGGGTGATGGGCTTCTGAACGGGGAGGAACAAACAGCAGAGCAGGATCACAACAGCAATAAGAGCTCGAAGACCTTTGGTAGCAATCCAAAGTTAGACAAAGCCTGTCGCTGGTCACCATACCCAGTCACAAAGGGTTTTGAATCAGTACCCCATAAGGACACCAACCCAAGGTCATCAGAGAAGTACCCCAAACTTTCCAAATTCCAGAAGCAAGACAAGGGCCCAGAAACCAATGGCTTTAAGAGGCAGTCCCGACCTGAACATAAGCCAGGGCAGTTTACCTCAAGTGGAAGTGTGGAAGAGAAAGGGACACATAAAATAAGCCCCAAAAACAAACCCAGAGATCGGAGTAGCAGCAGCAGCAGCAGTAGAAGCAGCAGTGCTCAGAGAGATGGCCATCAGAACTCTGCATCCCGTTCTTCCAATCAGAAGCCAAATAAGCCTTTCCAACATAAAGATAGGAAGAAGCCCTCAACATTTGGTCTTAACATTGGTGCTCGCTTCTGCAAGGCTTCCAGTCAATCAGAATCAACTGCAAAGCAGACAGAATTCAATTCCCAGGCTTCAGCTACTGGGTCCATGTTATCAAGGAAAGAACAGCAGCTTCCAGAAACATTAAACAGAGCCAGACAGATAGTGTTAGAAACGAGGGGCTCTTTAAATATAATGAGAAACAAGAGAATGGAAATGGCACAGCACATTGGGGAGGAGCAGCAGAGGGATCATGCACAGAGTCAGACTGGAGTGAACAAAGAAAACAGCTGTAGGCAGAATATGACTAAACCAAATTTGCCAGACTTGGTCAGGCCAGAAAAGCCCACACTGCAATCTTCAGACAGCAGCCAGTTTCTCCAGTCATTGCAAGTCAGCACCTCGACTGCTGATATCTCAGATCTCGCAGCCTCAAGCAGGGAAGATGAGGACAGCAGAAAGAAAGAGGAGAAAGAAGCCATGCAGTTGGTAGAAGCAGGGCAGAGCTCTGAGAGTGACACCTCCAGAAGTAGTGAAGCACAGCAGGTCTCATCAAACACGTCAAGTCTGTCCAAACTCGTCCTGCCTCCTGTCTTAAAACGCGACCTGACCAAACACATCAGCTCCAAGAGCAAAACAGGAAGCCACGAGCCCAACCTGAACATTGCCAGGCGGGTGCGAAACCTGAGTGAGTCACGGAGAAGTGACTCAGAAAAAGACTCCGGACTCAAACCGACCGTTCGGCAGCTCATCAGCTCCTCTGGGTCCCGACGCAATGTGAACTGGGATCAGGTGTACCAGGAGGTCAGGAAGAAGCAAGACAAAGGAAAAGGCATGCCAAGGTGAAATTCCGATCTTTCAAGTAATGTAGTCTTTCGATGTTTTTTTTTTTTTTAATTTTTGCTGCTTCAAGCTCATGTCCTGTCTGTCTACTGTCCTCCAGGTTTGGGATAGAGATGGTGCCATTGGATCAGGAGGACCAGAGCCAGGAGGAGGACAACTTTCCCCTCCTAGAAGGTTTCCAGTGGGACTCATTGATGGACGTCTCAGCCTCAGGTGCCTCACGAAAACGCTCCTTATCAGAGAGCAGCCTTGCCCCTGCGTCTACCCACTCCCTGTTCACATCCGTGTTGGCACAGAGAGAAGGCCTGAGTCCAGAACAGCAGGGGTCAACGGTTTCTCCTGGTCCAGTGTTCGCCCAAGGGGGCAAAGATAATCAGCGTCAGCAAGAGGTGGAGCAGGTGCTTGGTCACTTTGAAGCTGAAGTACAGAAGCAGCCAGACAGGCTAACGTCAGCTACAGTGAAGGCCCTGCATAGGTCTGATTCAGCGCTCGGGGGCAGCAGTTCGGGTACGGAGCAGCATGACAGCCAGGGAACGGGAAAGAGGCGAAGAGCAGCTGGGGTGAGAGGAACTTCACAGATTTTACACATTATAACTGTATGACTAATAGTATTTATTTGTGTCTTCTTTAATAGAAACAAGCAGAATGTGACTATTTTCCGTATTCGTTGTAGGATGTTCCAAGTGCAGAGACTTCTTGCTTGGAGCACAATAACAAGAGGCGGAAGGTTAAATCCAAAAAAGGTTGGTATCTATGAGTTCTGTTGCATTCATAAAGGCATTTTTAACAACTGCGTCCTGTTGCTGATACATTTGAAGTGAACTATATGTGTTTCTGTCTGTGATTTATTGTTTCTGCTATGTTATTAAATCGTTTTGGTGAAATAATTGGGAATGATTTGAAAGCTTCAGTCATCATTTTGGCCGTAGTGCAGTTCTTGAGCAGTGCCGCTAAAGTTTTTTATAAGATTGCAAAAGCCCACATGTGACTCTCAGTGTATTATAGTTTGTGCCTGTCAACCCCCTTGATTGGCTCATCAGTGTCTTTTGGGCTCTTTGCAGAGCGTTTACAGGTTGACCAGTTGCTGGCGGTGTCCCTGCGGGAGGAAGAGCTGAGTCACTCCCTGCAGACTGTGGACACCAGCTTGATCCAAGCCCGGGCTGCACTGGAGGCTGCCTACATGGAGGTGCAGCGTCTCATTTTGGTTAAACAGCAGGTAATAAAGGGTTGTGTTTGGATACGCTGATGTTTCAATTTCAGAGTGTAAAACAATCAGTACGTTTACATGCACAGTTAAGTCTGGCTAAGTTTAAATTCGATTAGGTTATTTTATTAGACGACTGTCCTTGTCCCAGTATACAAACACCAAGGGAGAATTGATTTATTGTCCGACTCCGCTACGGTAGGCGGTGATATGCCCCATTCAGTTGATCGCCATTGGACCTTTGTCCAGTTAGCCACACAAGCTACAAACAAGTTAGCAAGCAGATTTCATGTTGAACAGTGAAAGCACAGACAACTTTACAGTGCTCTACACTTCATATCTATGCTTTACTTCTGGTACAAATTCAATGCACACTTCCCCTCGTGCTTGCAGGATTTTGTTTTTCTTCCCAGCTTTCTTCTACAAATTTTTGCTGTTCAAGTTCTGGGTCAAAGATACTGTGGGAACTATCAATTTTGTGCAGATTGCTTAGGCCAGTCTGGGTCTGGTTGAAGTGTAAACATGCAGAAGTAATTCGACTAGCAACCGCATTATCTGGATGTGTTAGCTCGACTTTAAGAAATTCAATTTAGTCAGATTTCAGTTGGACTAACATGTTTACATGCATTTTAAGAGTTCGGTTTTAGCTGGACTAACAAAATAAATTGACTTTCTCTAACATGTAAATGTTCTGAGTGTTTGAGCCTCTTTCCCTCTGAGTTCTCTCCTGGAGTGTTGCCCCGCCTTGAGGCCAGTGCAGTTAAAGCAAATGTCCTCAGTTGCCTGAATTAGCCAGTATTTGTTTCCTTATCAGCCACTTGAATATTTTTATTGTTTAGAGAGTGAAGGCTGTCCAGAATTGATAACCTGTTCTTGTACCCTAATTCTAGAACAGCTTTAAATGTTTACCTAATAGATATTGTAACTGGTTGAAGAGAGTCCCTTCCACAGTCAGTGTAACTTTTCATTAAGAGTGTGTAGGTGAGATTGGATCGATGTTTCGTACTGATTTGGTAAACAACTTTATTTGTGTTCAGTCACAGGGTTGTAGAGCGAGTTACTCATCTTGTTACCAAGTTAGACATGACCCAAATGATAACTCCTGTATTTCTTTGTCTTACTCAGATGACTGGAGAGATGAGCGCGCTAAGAAACAAGCGCATTGAGCTGCTAAAAGGGATGCAAGGTACACATGTCTTAGTTTGACATAAAACATGAAATAATGATTTAGTAAATGCATTGTATAAACGATTTACCCGCTATTTACTTCATTAAACTTTAAATGCGAGACTTCAAAAAACACACCACCACCTGCTGTTATCATTGAGTAGTCACATTACATTTTGGGGGGTTTTTTTCGGTTGTGACAGATGATTGCAGTATACATAAATGGAAGTGAAATATGCACTGGAATAAAGTTGTAATTGTTTTATTCTTCTACAGGTAGTGTAGAGGAAGCACCTGAAGTCAAACTAAAAGAGGAAAAGACAGATTCAGTCCAAACTGAATCGCACATCCCCTCCTGTGTTAGCTTTCCGTCTGTTACCAACACTGCGGCTGTGCCGAGTCCTGGTCCTCCTGCTGAGCCCGCCTCCCCTCCCTCCTCCAGCCTTCCCTTCCAGGGTGTGGTTATCAAGCAGGAGCCTCAGTCTCCTGTCCATGTCAGCTCAGAGCTGGAGCATGCAGAAGATACCACCCACTTTGCTCACAGCACCACTCCAGAACTGCTTGGCACTCCCGCAGCAGCCCCTCCAACAGGTAACATCATGCAGTGCACAGTGGGGTACATCAGTGTTCATGGTGCCAGACAAGCACAGTGACTTGATAGCAGTGTCACCCATGCTTTTTTCTACATCATTTATTCATTTCATAGCTTTGTTTGACGTTGTGTGCAATTAGGAAGACTGCTGTCGTGCAAACATACTAATGAACATTCATGGGTTTAACCTCTCAGATTATCGTTAATTATGTGCAGAGAGGGGCCTGAAATCAACAGATCAGAGGTTTTCAGAGGCTGTGGTTGCACTTGATTCTGTAATTACTGTGAAATCTTGAAGTCTCGTGACTCCAGTCCGGCTGTGCTGCGCTATGAAATGCAGCCTGAACGCAGCTGGTAGGTGTTGACAGACAGTGGAGCACGGAGCAAACGTGCACCAGAGTCGTTCTGGAATGCACATGCAACCAGTAAAATCCAGTAAGGCACCTCACTTGTTTCAATAGCCTATCAGCTCGTAGCGACATCACCTGTCGCTAAGAAGCACAGGGTAGAGCAGCCAATAGGAGCCCACGCTCTCTGAAATCACAGTGTTTGGCTGAAAGTCCCATCACAGTCTAAATGCGGAGCAGAAGTCTAGTGTTCTTTCAGAGCACCTGAATTACAAAATGCTAAAAGGTTATTATGGTAAATATTGCCCAACGACACCAAAAATAAACTGCCTACCTCAGCTTCGAGTGTTCCTGTCAATAAAAGAACAGTGTACTGATTAATGTGCATCTGAAACTCTTGCAGATCCTGCCCCTAATTTCCATCCATCTCCTGAAAGACAGCCTGAGCTGTACCAAACCACCACAGAACATAGCTGGGAGACCTTTAGTGAGCCTGCAGACTGCAAGGAGAGCTTGGCAGGACTGGTTGAGACGATGGAAAAGTCCATACAAGCAACAAGGAACTGTCTCACATCTGCGACTGACTCTAAAGCTTCCATAAAGCTTCTGTCAGCGAGCAGGAGTGGCTCTGAGGTCGGGAGTGTTGTTGACTGTGCAGCCACACAGTCCTTTGAGCACCCCTCAGCGCTTAATCTGCCAGCCTCTCCATCTGAAGTGAGGAGTGGAAAGCGTGTGAGGAAGCTGAAGAAGAGGAAGGTGCTGAAGAAGGCTCAAGGGGTGGAGCAGCCTGAGAGCAGTGACACTGAGATGGATGGAGAGGCCTTGAGGCCGAGGTGGCTTCGGCCACGCAGGAGACCGAGTGGAAGCTCTCAGGTCAGTACGTCCACTCAGCCTTCAGAGGATCGAGACGGTGACGTGAACATGGAGGAGGGGGGGGATGCCTCTCAGCAGCCCAGTCCAACAGTCAGTCATGAGACAGCAGACCTCAGATCCCCTCAACACACGGCAGAGCTCCCCCTGGAGGTCCCTTCTGAACTGTCATTGAACTTAGATTCAGAAGAAAACATGGAGGTCACCGCAGCCTGCCAGCAGCCACACATGGACGCCCTGGTTTCAGCTTCCCCCCCAGCACAGCTCCCAGAATCCTCCACACCTGAGCAACAGAGTCTGGCCTGTAATGAGGTCACGTCCACCAGTGACATGGATGTTTGCAGATCCTCTGAGAGGTGAGTCTTCACCCACACATTCTAAAAACATTTTCAGTGACTTCGTTGAATTGATTATATTTTTCTGAGTGTATAGTCTAATTAAATTCAACATTAGCAGCCCAACAGCAAGTCACTCAACGTTTCCACCTTTTTTTCCTCACAGTGACGTTCCATTTGCCATCGCGTGTCCCAAGATAACGAAGACCTCATCAGGTGTGTTTATCTGCAGAGAGTTTTTCCTGTTGTGACACCTGCTGTTTTGCCATGTTCAATAGAAACAAGGTTTTTAAAAAACACTACATGATAACAGCCCAATAATTGTCCTTTTCATAAAGCTAAAGAAATTGTCAAACTTTACCTTTAATATGTAAATGTTTAGAAAAGTAGAAACCTTTTTATTTCCTGAGCAACAACTGTGTTTGCTGATATAATATAATTTTTAAAATAAATCATAGTATTTTGTATTGCATTCATGCTAAATGCTCTTTGTGCTCGTGTTTATTTTTGTGTATTTCTTGCTTCACAGATGCATCATCTGACCACTGTGAGGATGATTCACCCTCTGAGGGTGTGTTTGAGGGCCACCAGGAGGCAGTGAACGCCATGCAGATCCACAACGGGCTGCTGTACACGTGCTCAGGAGACCGCACTGTCAGAGCCTTCGACCTGGTGGTGGGTGTTAAAGAACTTCTGCCGCTGTTTGCCCACAGCAGCGTCAATTCCTGTTTTCTTCTGAATGCAACTTTGTCGTTCTTGTTGCAGAGTCGTAAATGTGTTGGTGTGTTTGAGGGTCACAGCTCTAAAGTTAGCTGCCTGTTGGTGTCCGCCGCTCCCCACCTACATCATCGCCTGTATTCTGGTTCCAGTGATCAAACCATCCGCTGTTACAATCTCAAGGTGAAAACATCATCAGAAGAAGAGAATAAAACAGTTGCAGATGAGTAACGCGGACTCTGATGCTCATGTGATGTTCTGTCATGTTTGCAGACTCGTGAGCTGGAGCAGCAGTTCTGTCTGTCAGACCGAGTCCTCTGCCTCCACAGTCGCTGGAAGCTGCTGTACGCTGGTCTGGCAAATGGCACAGTGGTGACCTTTAACCTCAGGGTGAGACATACATGGTGCCACAATGTGTGACGCAGTCAAGACGTAAATTCTTCAGCAATACTGGTATTACTTAAAATTTGAGGCACTTATGCTGGGCTCCCATTCAGGTGATGAACACGTTATTTGGCGTTTTTGGTTTGTGTTTGTTATTGAAGTCAAGTGATCAAGTTAACATTTAATGCACAATTAAAAATATTTTCAAACCCTGTTTTAAAAGCATCATGTCATAAAATGTGTACGGCTCTGTGGTTTTGATGCTTAAGAGAGACAAGGTGGAAACATATGAACGTCTCTATCCAGATCCAGAGGCTTCCATGACTGTTTATCTGTTGTTTGTTTAGACAAACAAGCAGATGGATGTGTTTGAGTGCCATGGGCCGCGGGCTGTGAGCTGTCTGGCCTCGTCACAGGAGGGAGCACGACGGCTCCTGCTGGTCGGATCCTACGACAGCACAATCAGTGTCAGAGACGCCAAGAATGGACTGCTGCTACGCACGCTAGAGGGACACACCAAGACTGTCCTCTGCATGAGAGTATGTTGAGTCTGAAATCTGACTTCAGCAGTCAGACTTTGTTATTTGGATTAGATTTCTAGCTCGAGCTGAGACGGACCAGTTTACTCCACTGCAACTTTGCCTGCAACTGTTTGGTCTCAGTTCAAACTGGACTTAAAAGAGAGAGAGACAACAAATGAAATAATACGTGAGCCAGAGCAAAAACAGGGAGGGGAGGCTGCAGCAGAGTAGCGTCAGAACGAGTCTCGTACTACACTTAACGTTAGCTTGTTAGCAAAGGTTACCAACTGCAGCTTTAATAAATGTTTAGAATTAAAGGAGAAGTTTGGTTTTTTGCATGTTAACCCTTATAATAAGGATATTTCCGATCCTCACCATATGAGCAGTATTATGACAACTGGCACAGTCCTGAGAGCTGGAGCCGAATATTTAGTGGTGTCCTCTCATAAACTGACACTAAAACACGAAGTTAAACAACAGCTTATAACCTGGAAACGACTCTTACAGCTGCTTTAAGAAATAAACAAACAGCCCTTTCTGGGCTATAAGCCTGTTAAACTCCTTGTTTTTGTGTCAGTACATGAGAGGACACCACTAAATATTCAGTGAGTGTCACGTCTTTTAAAGTCACAGATTGTCTAAGCGCTTATGCTCCTCCACTGTTTTCAGCCAGCAGTGACATCAGCAACAAGCTCCAGCTCTCAGGACTGCACCGTTCATCATAATCATGCTGTAGAGCATCGTATATAATCATAAATATCCTTAGTATAAGGCTTCATGTGCAAAAAAGGAAACTTCTGCTTTGAGTTGAGTTAAAGTCCTCATTGTGTCTTCTACACTCTCTCTCTCTCTCTCTCTCTCTCTCTCTCTCTCTCTTTCTCTTTCTCTCTCTCTCTGTCTCTGAGTAAAAAATGGGTAAAAATTAAAGTAACGAGCGGAATATAGCCCAATGTAACGGAGTAACAGTAGTGTTTCTTTTCAATAAAAATACTCAAGAAAAAGTAAAAAGTACATCACATTAAAACCACGCTTACAAATTTAATTTATTTAAAAAGTTACTTTAGTAAATGTGACAGAGTAAATGTAAAGCATTTCTACCCACCTCTGATAGTTATATAGCTAGCTGTGCTTGACGCTAGCTTGTTGCTAGTTTATACAGCCTGTTGGCTAAAATTCGGAGGATAAGTGCCAGGCTCTGATTAATGTAGGCATGTGACACACACATAATCACAGTAGTATAAATGCTCACATTGGCGTAGGTTATGGTGTCAGGCTCTGCATAGTGCCTCTGCACAACCACATGAACCTTAAAGAAACATTGATTTTTTTTTTCTAATTCTACACACATGTTATGACTTTAATTAGCTTCTTAATGTGTAGTTAAAGCAACAATATGTAACTTGACCGTAACCTGTGGCTTCGAAAGTGAAACCTAAGGAAGCACATTAATACATTGCACAGTTTTAGCAAAACCGGGTCATATTTTACAGAGAAAATGTTCTTTGATTTTCCTTCTGATGTCCTATGAATGCTCTGTCTGTCTGCAGCCTTTTATTTCGCAGAGTTTTCCTCGACAACTACCCAGGACAACTGCCCGGTGCTGCAGCTGCAGCTTCAGTCTGCAGGCAGCCTTTTGCTTTCATTAAACTTTCATAAATCAGGAGTTGAGGCAGAGCAGTTGTAGGACATCAGAGGGAAAACCAGAGGACATTTCCTCCTTAGAATATGACCTGCAGTAGTTTAAAAATGGCTGTTTTGTGCGACATATTAACCTCCATCCTTAAGTTTTGCTTTGGAAGCTGCGGGTCACGGTCAGGTTACATATTATTGCTTTAAGCTGTCACCGAGCAGGTCTTTCAAAATGGATCAAGAGGTGCAGCTCTGTTCATTATGTGGAGCCATCAAATCTTTGGCTACTATCAAGTTACTTGAAACAACTTGAAACAGCCTTCCTGGATTCTCTGTCATTTTGGGGTATGTATATGCAATGTTTTTTAGGTCGGTATTTTTTTGCTTTGGTCTGTGTGAAGGTAACAGTTCAAGTAAGCAAAACTGAATCTCTGCCTACAGCAGAGATGGTCAGGGAAGATATAGGATAGAGGTTAGGGAAATAACACGAGAGATTTTTTTTCATTTCTTTCTTTCTTTTTTTTTTTCAGCCAGAAAAAAACAAAACAAAACTATCACACTTTGACAGCAGAATAAAACACTCACAAAACCCTTATCGGTTGTTGCTCAAAAAATATCTTGTAGCCTTGATTTATTTTAAAGGGCAGATTTCCTCTTCAGGAAAAGGTGGCACTCCCTTATCCCACCGGCATTTGGCTAATTACTCATAAATCATATTTTAGGGCAGAACATTTAAATTATTACGGTGCTTTTGCAGAGCTCAAACAACACTGGTAAAAATATTTTTATATGTGTGTGTGTGTGTGTGTTTGAATGTCTGGAGAATCCTTTACCTAGTGTCATTGAAATTCTTCTACACATAAGTGCATACCGATTGGGGATCATTACATTTAAAGAGCAGCAAGCACAAGGCCTACAGGATTATACAAAATCATGCAGTGAATGTGAAAGTCTGAACATTCTCCTTTCACTTTGTTGTCTGCCTTCTAAACTAACAGCTGAATATCTGACATGCACTGCTGCCTTCACTGTTTATAGTCCTCTGTGTATTACAGCCTGCTCACTGATGATGCTGATGGTTTATCTGTGAAGAAAGATTGGGCTATATGGGAATCTTGCTGACATGCATTGTGAAACCGATTTACATTTTTAAA
>JAQFJA010000007.1:4604826-4626369 GCA_029874485.1 Naso brachycentron
TATGACCCTGGCAACACACTTTCACTTGTTGTTATTTGAAGTTTGAACAGTAGCTCAGCAAAACTTGAAGCTTTTTAAACCTAAAAAAAATACATAAGTTAGCAGAGTAACTCAAGATCCTGTGAAGCAAATCCACATGTCAAAGCTGCAGTAAAACTGAAAAAATGTGTTACTCACCAGAATTCTCCATCCTCGGCACTCTGATGCTGCAGCTTCTCCTTCTCAGACTTGGAGAGCGTTGTCCACTCCTTAGAGCTGATGGAGGACAAGGCACAAAACAAAACAAAAAGAAAGAAATATACACCCAGTTATTACCCCTTCATCAAACTCTAGCTCCTCTGTAACAGACAGGCAGTGGAGGTTATAACAGATTTCATCATGAGGAAAGACGGTTAAAAACGGCTCACTTGTCACTCCAGGGACCGTTCCATTCCACTTGACCCCACGGGTTCCTGAGACGCACCAGACGAACTTTAGCCTCCTTGTGCTGAGACGCTTTGCACTGTAAGGAGACATTGAGAGGAGAACAGAGTCTCACATCTGGACAATTACTGACCCCAAATATAAACCGAATATGGAGGGTGATTGATAAGTTCATGGCATAAGAAGAAGGAGTTGATTACAGAAAATCCAGCACATTTATTTTTCGGCATCGTCCCCTCCTACATTTGCACATTTAGTTCTACAGCCATGGATGACACAGATCCTTTCCATATGGAATTTGGCATCTTGGATCTCCAAGAAATGATCCACAGAAACTTCTTAGTTAGAGGAGCTCAAATCGGGTGAACAAGGCGGATGTTGGACAAGTGTAAATCCACATTCCTGCACAGCTCCATGAAGGTCAGTGACGTCCATTCTCTAATGCAGTGTTGATTGCAAGTTAAAATAAGCCACAACAGCAATAATAAAAGTTATTAATTTCAAACTTTATGTCTAATCACTCAAAGTGTTGAACTGCACATGCATGAAACAAAAGCTGCATAACTCGTGTCCATCTGTCTCAGGCCATGAACTTATCAATCGCCCGCCTTATTGCTTCCCTGTCAGTGACCAGCTTTACCTCCTCCACCGCCGTCACAGAGTAGGCATGACCCTTCACAAGTCCGGTCACAGTCCGAGTCTCAAAGCGAGCAGGAACCAGCGACTGTAAAGACGCAACATGCATGTTACAATCAGACGGGAAAACCAGCTTTGGATCAGGAATCATTGTCCCCCTCATCGTCCCTTTGTAGCTGAAAAAATGCCTGACTCACGTCAATGGAGCAGCCCATGAGGGAGCCTCTCTCCAGAGCTTTCTTCATGATCTTGTAGAGCTCTTTGGGAGCCTCCTTCATCTCGTAGAACTCAGTGACTCCGCCGGTGAAATCCTCCATGGCCTCGGTGGTGTTTCCACCCTTCAGGGCCTCGTAGGAGCCGTGCAGCCTGAACAGAGAGGAGCCAAGAGGTCACACTTAGATTTTTAGGTCAGTCATTGAGACAAATCCATGTATCAATGGATTTACAAGTCTGTGTGTAATGACAGGTGCTGCTTTTCTTTGATTTTTAATCAAGGTTAAGTTATCCTTTGCTGATCCCTGTCCACAAAAATGTTTAAACCATCCTTAGTTTTAGGTGGAGTGAGCAGTAATTCTGCAGCACCAGTGGTGTTTGGTGCAAGTACTTGGTCGAGGGAGCTGAAAAGAGAATTAAGCAAGCAAACTGGAAACTGGATCACATGAAGGAAACCCGCACAAACATGGAAAAACATGCAAACTCCACACAGAAAGGCCGTGCTTCAGTCGAGACACTTTGCTGCTTAAATCAAGTTATTTCTATTCCTCCTCCTCTTCCTTTGGCCCTAACTGGAGAGGAAGATGTTTGTTTGCCAAAGTCAGAGAGAATGAAAAAGAGAAAGAAGAAGACAGATTAAACAAAGGAGGAAATACATCTTTGGCAAAACAGTATTTTTTCACTTCAGTAACGGGGTCGGTGCCTTGCTTAAGGGCACCTTGACAGTGTCCAGAGGGTGAAGTCGCACCTCATCAGCTATCAGCAGTGTTGTGTAGCAACAAAGTAGAGATATTTTTTGGATATCTGTACTTTACTTTTTCTATTTCTGTTAACTTTCACCTTTACTTTACAATATTTTTCAAAGAAAAACAGATACTTCAACTCCAATACATCTACTGTAAGTATCTTTGTTATTCATTACTGAATTACACAGGAGGAAATTTGGTACAAATAAATAATTTTTTTAATTTGTTTGTTTAAGTGGCTAATAATGTTGGATCACGGTACATTTCATTGTTCAAACTCAGGCAGTGATATCAAACAAAACAGCTCTGACTACGTCAGCTATCTACTGAAGTTTCCCATAATGAAGAGGAGAAATGCTGCAAGGCCCATGCAGAAGTATAAGACTCGGAGAGGCTTCACATATTTTTTCTCCCTGCGTTTGATGACTCTTAACTTGTGCAGGAACAGGAAATTTTTCATTTTCAAGTAATGACCGTCATGTCACTTTGGGTGCTGCTGTCGTCGTGTTTTATGTCTGATTTTAAATCATTTTGTTGTTATGACGTGGAAACAGTCGTCCAGTTGCAGATTCAGCTTGAGCTAAATTTTTGCCTGTTGTGTTCAAATCAGACACATAAGACTTAAGACAGTTTAGAAAACTTTCTGAAAGCACTTTATCACTTTATTACATTTTGTTTTATGACTGAGATATTCTGTCCTTACGCAGAACAGAGGCTACTTGACTTGACTACTTTTTTCACAGCATTTTTACATGTACTTTTTACTTTTACTTTCGATTCTTTAGTACATTTACTTATATTCATTGTACTTATTTACTCATTTTTCATTGTACTTTTGATACTTTAGTACATTAAATAAAATAAAGCTACTTAAAGTCTTTCACTCAACTTACATTCTAATAGTTGACCTTCACTTTGACAAAAGTCATCTTCCAGGAAGGTATCTTTACATTTACTCAAGTATGACTTTTGGGTACTCATACAAGATTGGCTGACAGTCCTTGAACTGACCACCCTTTGGTTTCCAAGCAAAGTCCTAACAACTGACGCCTCTACGGTGTATTATATGAAACTGATGACACAAAACTGACGCAGACAGACTCAGCTTGGAACAAAAAAGCAATTTCAAAGTGCTAAAAAATGCCAGTATGCAGTTTTTTAGCAGTCAGAGTCAGGGACTCATTCAGAGAAAAAGAGCCACGACAAACGCTCGTCCGTCCTCCACTTCAGGATCAAACAGTGCAGGACTCACTTGGCGTAGGCCTTCTCCAGCAGGGCGCTCCAGAACTCGTTCCTCTCAGCCGACTTCGTGAAGACCAGCTGGTTGTTGAAGGTTGGGATGCGGTCGTCAATGACAACATCGACCCAGTCGCCATAACGCCAGAACTGAGGAGCAGAAACAATCAGAAAACAAGCAAGATTACTTCTGTTTGACAAAAATATCTGAAGTTAATGTCCCATATCCACAGTGTGATGCTGTTTTTTATATCTGGTTCAGTAAACTTGATCTTACTGAGGATTAAAGGTCAGAGTATTAGGATAGAGACTTGTTTCTGACCTGGAAGTGGAAGATGCCGGCGTAGCCCTCTGAGAAGCTTTGGTCCTGGGGAACGACGCGGTACAGAAGCTTCTCATTCAGGGTGAGGCAGGCGATGGCAGCCAGCAACCAGCAGTCGCCTGAACACAGAAAATCCTTTCATTTCAGTCACCTGAAGCCAAATTTAATGTCAATCACTTATCAATATGAAGGCAGGTGTGTTCAGCAGATCAGGAAGGGAGCTGTTGGAACTTTTGAACCACAGTCTGTTGATGTTCTGTGTGATTTCCTTCATTCAATAAGAAAAACACTTCAAGGATAAAGAACCTCGTCTGTTATGTTTGTAATTTCGCTCTCAACAAAAGCAAAGACTGACAGGAACTCCTCTGCTGGACATATTTTGTTTTGCTGGAGGAAAAGACTTTAACAGCTGTCGGTGAGCTGCTGACGATGTGTTTTCTGTTAGTCCAGGTGTGTTTGTGTATTTGTGTGTGTGTGTGTGTGTGAGCTGCCGTGCTGGAAACAATGTAAGTTTTTCAACAGGGAATGGTTAACAGTGTCTGCCAGGACCTTTGTCCCTGTGGTCCCCTTTATATGCAGTCTGAACTGAACAACAATGAGAAGTGCTGCTGGTTGGATTCCCTTCCAAAAGAATAAGCACAATATGGGAGGCCGTGTGCGGGGGATCCACGGGATATTTGCTACCCTGTTACTCCCCAAGCTGCCTGAATACCGACTGTACCTAAATGTTGAAAACACTCGAGTGGTTCCATACGGCACACTATTTGCGGCCCTGTTACCTTTTTCCCACTTTGCTGCGTATTTCTGCATCAGTTGGTGAATTTCTACAACTAGAAATGATTCATACTCCACTAAACGACAGGATGGCGTTTTAAGTTGTATTTTTCTCTTTTGTCATTAAACAGATGTGCTATTCTTGTTTTGTTAAGCCATTAACATTGATTTGTATTAAAATTCAATTTCAAGTCAATTATTTAGACTTTAAAAACTATAGTTTAGCTTGAAGCACACAAAAAAATTGCTTTTAAGGAAACTTTTTCTCCTAAGAATAAAGAAAACGCCAGCTGACACTGTGATGTTTTTGCTGCGCTTAAAGTGCTGAAAGAGGCATAATTTACCGAGGTCTCCCTGGCAGATGTCTGTCCTGCTGGCTCCTCCGACAATGAACTGAGGGTTCTCACAGATTTCCTGCAGACAACAACAAACAAAAACAGTTATCTTCAGCAGAAAAGAGACCAATAATCATCCTATCAGCTATGGATCTGATTTAGAATGTAAAGCTCTCTGGGACAAACTTGTCATTTTAACAAATATTGACTTTTTGTGTAACTACAGTTATCTCTGAGTAAATAAAAAAACATCCATCATTTTAGAGCCATTAAGCCGAACAAAGGCATAATGACTTCATGGCTGTGCAGCGACACAGTAACAGAATTCCAATCCATCCTTGTCGGACAGGTGTGGAGCATTTTCATCCCATCAGCATCTCCAGGTAAAATCCCACAGCAGCAGTTAGTTTCCCAGCAGGTTTGATGTTGCTGCATTAAAACAAAAACGTCCCACCTCCCACATGTGTCCCCTCCTTATTTAACTTCAATGTTCCGCTCCATGTGCCAACCCAGCCTAACCCCCCTCCTACCTTGGGTCTCTTCCAGACGATGTTCTTGACCTTGTTGGACTTGTGTCCGAGCTCCTTGAAGCCCAGAGACTCCACGGTGGCCGGGAAAGAGTCATCCTCAAACACGCTCTTCCTCTGAAGGCACTCCTGCTTCAGCACGCTGTAGTCCTGGCTGTTGAAGCGGAGGGGCTTGTTCAGGGACCCTTCCCCGTCTCTCCTCTCTCGTTCCCGGATCAGCCGGTCACAAAAAAAGCCAGACGGTGTATAGGGCATCTCGTCTCAGCTGACTTTTTCTTTTTTTAAAAACTGGCTTTTGCCACTTGTACTAAAGTCTTACAAGCCTCAAAAACCCTGGCATAAATCCAAACAGCTAATGTCTGATTGGCTCCTTCTTGGTGTGACGTCGCCCTCCCCTTCGTCACACAGCAGGTGCAAAAGCTCGGTGTGAAAGACACATTCACTCCACATGCATTCACCTTTGCATTACCATGCACATACACACATATGCACAGATACTCACACATCACATAAGCGTCTATTTGTTGCTCTCCCATTGGCTGGAGTGAACAATGATCTCTCCCTGGCTGTGGTGCTCTGCTGCCATCATTGTTGGGTGACACAAAGGCCAGCGGGCCGCGCCAGAGGGCATGTAAAGAGTGGTGGGTAGATGCCCTGCCTCAGCAGAAGGCATTCAACCCCTTTAAACCTCTTCTCAATGGAGCTCAGCATTGAGCAGTCTCAGCATAACGCGAGCAGGCTAATGCTATCAAGAGGAGTATCATCCATTTTTAGCTCTGGGCGGAAAAGTACAAATTCAGTTACTGTGTAGACGATAACACACGGACTGTCGGTGTGTACAGAGCATCGCGGCGTCTTAGAGAGCAGTTAACTGTTACACAATCATCAAGTTGAGTCGGACACGATGGTCCTGAGGCGGTTTTTCCTTCAGGTGTGAATGAATGACATTCTGCTGGAAACACACACAAAACATGATATTTTTTCAGGTGGAAACAGAAAAAAGCTATTTTTAAAAAAGCACTAACAGCAGAGAATAACTGCACAAAGGTTTGATATCAGTCTCACTATCTCATCCTGTTTTTGTTGTTGCTCCTCAGCTGTGGATGAGCCTCCTGCAAAGTCTCAGAAAATCCAAATCAGTTTATCAAACACCTTAAAACTCATTTCATTCTCTTTGTTTTCATCTCTTTCAGGTTTTAAACGTATTACTCCTCGATTTTATATATTTTCTTCTCTGTCTCCTTCGTTCTCTCATCACTCTCCTTCACAGCAGTTTGGAGCTTTCGTTATGAAAGGAGCTTCATCACTAAAGTGTTGTGTTTAATTCTCTAATATTATACAAACTTCAGCATCTATTTACATAAAAATATGAAACAAAACATCCCACTCTGTTATCCCTTCACATTTCCCAGTTACTCCTGGAAAGTAAAGTTTTATTACAATACATCACAACTTTTTCTTGTAATTTTTCAAAGGGAATTAAGCTTTATCGAGGTACCACTTTCTGTCACTCTTTAAATTTGGGGCGGACAACGGCTGGAAATCAAGCTAGCTGTAGCATGAGACTCCTCAGGAAGCAACTCCACTGCGGCCTCCCCTCCATGTTTTTGCTCCAGTGTGTGATTAGATTACTAGTTACCCTATTGAAAATGTAATGAGTAATGTAACTATGTCAATTATTTTATCAAAGTAATGTAACTTATTACATTTGATCCCTTTCTAACCACTTTTCTCAATGTCTGATGAATGTTTTTAAATGTTAACCATTTTCACATGTTTAAACCAGACAGTGTTAACCTGAAAGCAGTACTCGACACTGATTGGGCCACATGCCTGCCGATGTTTCCTCAGGTTTGATATGGAAACTTTGGAAGTCAATAGCATTTTATGAGCTGCACCGTTAGGTTCGAGCCCTTCTTTTAATTTATGAATAACATGTTTTGTTTTGTTTTTTTTTTTTATTTCCAGCACTGGTACAAGTTTTATCCATAGACATGGTGACGACTCTCAGACAGGTTGTTTAGCTTTAAGCAGCAGTGTGGATTGATTTAACTGGCAGACGTGGGGCGCTGCAAATTCAAACAAGAGAACCAATCAAAAGCATCAGAACAACATCAAACTTTACTCAAGGCCTTGACAGGAAATGACAAAAAAAGACATTGTGCACATCAAAAACATGCAAAGCAACAAAATGAATATTATTCAACATAAAGCCTAAGCTTTTTACAAAAAATATTCAGATGTCATCATTAACATTTTCATAAGAACCTGTAATTTAATTTCACATTTTTTTCTCTGTAAATGTAACTGATTACACTTACATTTATTTTGTGATTAAATTTCTTAACTCTGTTACATGTAACCAGTTACTCCCCAACACTGATCGCAGCTAAAGCAAATTCACACTTGTTTTAACAAAGAGAGCTCAAGCAAAAGAAATGATAAATTGTGCATTTAAGCAAATGTACTTCAGTTCCACTGCAGTTCGTCACTTGCTGTTAGCTCATCATGACAGCATTGAGAATAAAACAGTCTCTGTTACATCATCAGTAGCTGCACATCAGTTTGCAGTTTATTCAATAAACATTCACTCCAGAATTTTAAAATCCACGTTAGATTTCTTATTAATACTATCTGTCAATCATTTAAAAATATTCAAGAAAAAACAAAACTGTTCACAGATTTAAATAAGTCTCTCTCTCTCTTTTCTTGATGTTAATGACAATAAAAACAGATTTAGAGGCAGAAGTGAGAGGAGGGATTTACAACAATTCAAGTAAATCTGAAGTTCAGCAAAAGTAAAACAGTTATTCTAGAAATGTGCGGAGGTGCACATCGTGCCTTTTGCAGTTTTTCCTGAGACATGTCTGTTTGTGATGTAAACTTCAAGCAACATATCATAGTTACGCTGTACTGAACCGTGCTGATTAAAATTATTCTGAGGTTTGCCTGACATTATCCTCACATGAATGAGAAATCCAGCAGAGTGTAAATCAGTGACTGACATTCACAGTTAACCTACAGTATGTGGACCTCCCAGTCCACCGTCACACTGAGCTTCAGGCTGCTCACTGTCAGCGTGCTGCAGGACTCTGTGTATTGAAATGCAGCAGCGGCGTCTTTAGCACCTGGTGAGAGACAGAAACAATGTCTTATTTTGATGGTGTTGCAGAAAATGAATAAAGAAATCTTTAACCCTTAATTTCTTTGACTTTTTGTAACAAATTGTTGTAATTTGCTAATTTTCTTAACCTGTAACTCTTCATTTTTCCACAGAGGAAATGTGTTTCTCTGCCTCTTAATAAGAGATTTCTTTTCTAACTGTTGAACAATACAAAATGGCGACTCAAGAAGATCTCATTGATCTTTTATTTTGAGATAGAAATGTGAAAGATTCATGTCTAAGTTCAGCCAAATGTCATCAAACAATCAAGTAGACTTATTTTTTTGCAGATTTTTCCTTTAAACCGTCAGTACAATAGACGTGTGATTACACCCTGAGTTCCTACACTCGTGAATGTCAGGTGCTTTAGTCCAGCTGTGAATATATGTGACTGAAATGCAAATGCAGAGTTTCTCACCTGGCACATGCACAACCACTGTGGACGGTTTGCTCTTCATCCCCAAGATGGTGACTGACTGAATCACAGTATCACAGTCGAATGTTCCTTCTTCACCGGCTGGACTGTGAGACACAACAACAGACAGCAAAACATCATGTGAGAAGTTTTGCCAGTTCAAAAGTTCAAACTGTTTGAGGTTCACTGCAGCTCACAGCTTTCATGTCAGCTGTTTGCACAAGCAGAGAAAAAAATTGGACAGGTTTTTTTTTAGCTTCTTTCACATGTGGTCTAAATGTGGATCTTTGGTTGGGAGGTGTGAGCTGTGACTCACCGGCAGAGCAGACGGCCTGACAGCATGCTGAACCTGCGCAGGCAGAAGGCCTTTCTGTCGCGGTAGCTGAACGAGTGGCCGTCGTCCAGGTACAACTCACCATCAGCGGCGCCCTGCAGGGAGATGAGACTGTAGTCAGGACTGAGCTAATTAAAAGATACAAATGTCACAAGTCTAAACAGTTTCTGCAAGGTATGAATGAAGTAAAAGGCATCATTTTGTATCTGAAGTATTCAACTTACAGGACGGAAACTACTGTAACAGAAAGCAGCTACACCTGCCTGACTAATGATTATTATTAATCCGAAGCATGACAGAACATTTGGGGTTTGATCAGCTCCGTATGGTAAACAGTGGATGATAAAACCTGAAGCTGATGCAGGCAGTTTATTTTTGGTGTCAACACACTAAAATCCCATAACGTCGTTTCCACTTATGTATGTGTAAGAAGGCGAGTCAACTGAAAGTCTTTTCATTCCTCCGAGAATCTACATGATATCTGATGTGCCTGCAAAACTCCTCCCCTCCGTAACATTTCGGTCCAGAACTTGCCTCGAGTACGTTTAAAAAGATTTTACTTTTGTGGATTTAGGAGAGACTGTATGACAGTGTGCTAGCTTATCTAACAAGCTGCTACAGCTTACAGGCGATTTTATTAAATTTAGTTGCTCATTTTCAATTTTCAAGTGAGTTTGTATAATTAGAAAGAATGAGATTATAATTTTAACACATCATGAATCTGATTCTGCTACTGTTACGCCTCTGTCCTTCCGTAAAGAAATGCATCTCCATGCGTTGGACATTAGGGAAAATTTCTGAACTACAGACACCAGTTAGGCGACATATGTAGGTGGAAACGAGGCGTAATAACCTTTCAGCATTGTGTAATTTAGCTTCTCTGAAAGAACTCTAGACTTCTGCTCCTCACCTTGGCTCTGTATTCAGAACATAGTTTTCATTTTCAGTCAATCTTGGGTCATTTCAGAGGGCGTGTGTTCCTATTGGCTGCTCTGCGCTGCACTTTTTAGTGACAGGTGATGTTGCTCCCAGCTAACTGGCTGATAAAACCAGTGACGTGCTTCAGCAAACAGTGTTTGCAGGCGACTCCGTCAGCTGGCTTGAGTCGAGCTGAGACGGACCAGTTTACACCACAGCAATTTTCCCTGCAACCGTTTCATCTTGTTGTGAATCTGTGGTGCAAACTGGACTTAAAAGAGAGAGAGCACGACAACAAACGAAATAAAATGTGAGCCAGAGCAAAAACAGGGAGGGGAGGGTGTAGTGGAGCTGCTTCCTTAGGAGTCTCATGCTACAGCTAGCTTGATTTCCAGGCGTCACCTAACACAGCTTTAAAATGATTCTAATATTTGAGCCTTCAGTGTTCACACAGATTCTGGCAGTTTGAATTACTTTATTCCTTCAAGTCAAATCTGGCGGAGGCGTCGGGTTCAAACATCCTTTGAAGCTCACCTGACAGTTCAGAGCCACAGTGATGGATAGCGGGAGCTGCTGGAGTTCAGCTGTACAGGATCCACTTCCTGCTGACCTGCAGACCACCGAGCCGCCACGCTGGAACACAGGAACCTGTGCAGAGGAAATCAAAGCTTCTTGAATTTAATGTTTGGCTTTTTTAAATTTTAGAATTGGCTTTTTATGATTGTTTATCAAACCAGATAACTTTCCATGAATGAATCTTATCTTCTTCTAGCATAAATTCTAAGTATAGTCTGTTATTAACAGGTAGTAGTATAAAAACTACAGTCAGTGAACATAACAGTCCCATTACTGGCCCCTCCTGTGTGAATAAAAAACACACTTACTGTGTCCAAGGTGACTGGAAAACACAGAGTTCTGCCACCTTTGTACACCTTTGCAGAATCGACATTGTACCACAACTACAACAGAAACAAGTCTTAATAACACATAGACTTAGGGGCCATTATGAATATATTAGAACATATACAACTGTTACGTGCTTGATGATTTACCTCACCAGACCCAGGAAGTAAGACATAAACTTCTTGAACACGTGGATCAGTGACAGGACAGGCCAGCAGAGCTGCACCTACATGAAATTTAAGACGGTCAAACCACGAAGAACAAGATAACTTCAGGATACACTGAGAAAAAATGCAAAAATAAAAGTTATTTCTCACCAATCATATACTGGTTGTCCACAGTGAAGGTGCTCTGCTCTTTCTGGAACTCCACCCACAGAGGTCTGTATGGTTTTAAATAAAAAGAGCATTTCAAAAACATTTTATTCAGCTTTTACATTCCTATTAAAGCTTGTCTGTTTGTCTTTTAATGAGCTATGAAGAGTAAATTCATTGTTGCCAATATTGCATCACCAAAACATGAGAGACATTGACCTCTAGTGCCTGAACAAGCTTAGAAGTGAAGCTGCAATTGGTTCAATAGCAGAAGCTGCAGTACATCCACTGAGCAGCAGGTGGCAGCAGCAGCACTAACCTGAGTGGAGGCAGACCTGAAGCGTGAGCCTGGTGGAACAGAGTGTACCAGTACGGCAGCAAACAGTACCTGAACACAGAGGAGACGAGGCTGTGACAAACCCATCAGCCATTATATTCCTACTGAATGCAATAAAACAAAACTTTGTTGGAGACTCTGACATTTGATGAGGTAATGAGCTAAAACTGCTGCCGGTTATTTGTTCTTGTCCTCTAACGATGCTGATCAGTGTCGGCTGTCTCGGCTGCTGAATCACAGCAGCAGAAATTGGATTTTTTTTTTTAAAGCATTCTCTGTTTATTTCCTAGCAAATATGTTGGCTGGCAAAACAAAACAACAACATATATGCATATGAAAATTTGGTAACAGGAAATGATATGCCTTATGAACATACTTCTGAGTCATAATGCGCCTCTATTGCTGTATAATCACAGTTATACGCTGGGAAATTTGGACATTCAGCAGCTCACGTTGTCTCTGCTTCTCTCCATGTTTGAAACAAGAGGTGGGAAACATGGCCTTAAAATAATATAATATTTCACGGTATCTTGAGAATAATGATATTTTTGATGATCCTAAAAGATACTGAAATTTATTTTTGGTCTAAACTCACAATAGCAGTAGAGCTCTCCCTGCAGGTTTTGTTGGTCCTCCTCTCACTAAACTGGGTGCATCTGTTTGTTGAATTTCCCTCTTTTGTTGTCACAGTCTTCTTGCATTTCTACGTATCACTGTGGTTTGTTGTGCATCTTCACATAAACCACTTTCACACCACTGAAGTCGCTCCTGCACCGTGGAGCTCATAGTAATGTTACTTTCGTTTTCAGCCATGCTTGTTGCTGCTGTGCATAAAGTTATGACTTCATTAAAAAGTCAGAATATTGTCACTATCATGTTAAATTTATTTTTTATTATACTAAAAATTATAGCGGTATTATTGTGAACTACATGATATGGGACACCCCCTTATTTGAAACTGTGTGACACCTCACTTAAGGTGTTTTCACACCTGCCTTGTTTAGTTCGGCTAAATCGAACTCTGGCTTGTTTTCCCCCTCAGTGCATTTCGGTTGGGTCGCTGTGAACACAGTGATCAAACTCGCGTGTGGACCAAAACTACCGGACCAAGACCTGTTTGAAGAGGCGCTCTCAAAAAAACCCCCCAAAAAACTCTGGTGCAGTTGGTTTGTGGTATGAGTTTGATCTGATCTTAATCCGCCCACACTTCAGGAAGAACTGTGTATTTTTGGACTGAACCAGCATCCATAGCCAGCTCTGCTGTGCATTATGGGTGAGGACGACTTTGTAAACAAACACCTGGCAGTTTGCCGGGACACAAACATTAATTGAGGGTTGACCTGGAGTAACGATGAAATACGTTGCCTTCTTGATTTTGGGGCAGATGAGAATATGGCCTGACAGCTAAAAGGAAAAAAACACATACAAATCATGAAGTGTTCAAAATGTTTAGAAAACTGTTTAACTGTTTTACTGGCTAAAGAAAAAGGGCATTTGACTGATGTGATTTCTGATTAATGACCAAAATGACAGCTTCATAAGGCTTTTGTTGATCAGTTTTGGTTTGCTTGAATTTTTGCCTGTACAAGACCGAACCGAACCAAAAGAAAAAACTCATCCACTGATTCGGACCAAATGAACCAAACTACAGGTGTAAAAACATCCTTGAAGTACCTCTGCTGGATCGCAGTGCGGATTGCGTTGGTGACTCTCTCTCCAAACAGCCAGGGCTCCCGACGTTTTGTCACATTTGCAGAGTGACCACGGAAAAATGGCTGCAGGGCGGCTGCCTGGTACCAGCGCACCAGCAGCTCCGGCTCAGGGTCTTTTATGAACCCACCCACATCGGCTGAAACAAAGAGGGAAAAGGATGTGAGCAGCAGCGGCTCATCAGTCAAGTATTTCTGTCTCAAACAAGGCAACAACAATTACAGTTGTGATTTTTTTTTAACAGTCAAATAAAACCAGTATGAACAGAACTGCGCTCACCTCCACAAAACACTATCCCTGCCACGCTCAGAGACAAAACCATTGGGATCGAGATCTTCAGATACTCCCAACTGGCCACATTGTCACCGGTCCATATGGCTCCTGCATCCCCAACAAACAGTGCAGTGAGGTTACAGCCATGAAAACATCACAGGCAACTGAGTTTATTCATCTTTTTTAAAAAAATACCAAGTCTCTGTGACCCAGCGAAGAAGGAGCGTGACAGGACAAAAGGTCTCTCTGAGCCGCCTGAGCGAGTTATCAGACCCTCCGCTGTGGCCATGTGCTGTGAGAAAACAAAAAAAGTCATTTACAGCTGTTATAATCTGATCTTGTGTCTGAATTATATCAAATTAACTTCAGCGAGCCCGCTCACCTGGTAGAAACCATACAGGTTGTGTAGTTCCCGGTGTTCCCAGCCCCCATGATGCACTGCATCCTTTGGCATTGTCTGCTCGGGTCCGTCAAACACAGACGGCTCATTCATATCATTCCACACAAATAACGATGGCGTCGAACCCTGCATCACACATTAACACTTCAACAACAGCAAAACTCTCTGTGAGCTCATGGCTGTGAAACTACCAAGTGAGCGAGAACATGATTACTTCATCAATTTGTTTCATAAACACAAGAAAGGGAAGAAAAATTTGTGTTTTAGCCTTTATCTGGAAAAAGTATTATTATTGGCTGATAGCCTTTCAGATACATCAGTATCAGCCAATAAGTTCTCTGTTATGCACCGACACAAAAACAGTTTTCAACGGCAGAAAAAATGTTTGGACTAGTGATTTAAAATGTTGTTATTACATAAATTGTCCAGCAGAGGGCAGTCTATTATTTAATAACTGTTAATTGAAGTGTTTATTGTTCAGTGCACTAATGTTTGCAATAATGTTTGTTCCAATGTAAGATATCCTGCCTCCATTAAATATCTTTGTCACAAGTATTTGATAACCACATTCAGCTGATATCATATATATATATAATATCAGCCGATATATTAGATATTGGAATTTTCTTGCTCCCTAATATCGGTATGGGCATCAGCCCCAAAAATCCCATATCAGTCGGGCCCTATTCTGTTCTTAACAAAGATTAAGCCTTATTGATTTTTACTGGGTTGCACACATGCAGTAGTACTGAAATGTGGATAATTTTTACGCTTACCTCGTACTTATCCAGGCTGAAACATCTGGAGTACCAGGCGCGAGTGTCTGGACTGCTGAAGTCAAGGTAACCAGACTTACCTATGAGGGAGGTTAATACAAGCTCCAGTCAGAAACAGCAGAATGTTTGCATGTGGAGCTGCTTCAAAACAGCTCAAGTTCATCTTGAAAACATGTCATCTGATATTTACAGATGATGTGGTAAAGGTTTCCAACCAGATGCAAAAAAATGCTCAATACAAGAGACATGTAACAACCAAAATACTCAGAAATCAGCTTTATTTTTATGGCAGCAAAAGATTTTTTAAAGAAAGAAAAAAAGTCAGTTTAGAAGGACACTCTGTTTTAAGTGAGAAAACATTACCAGGCCAGCACGAGCCCTCAAAGACCTGCCCATCTCTTTGCTTGACAAAATGCCCTCCGTCTCTGGCCTCACAGTACAGCGACCAATCAGGATCCACCTTGATGTGGGGATCACTTATGACAACCAACTGTAAGACAGAAACAACGTGCACAGTAAATACATTTAGAACATGCAGTAAATATACAGACCAACTTTGAACAGACCTTTCTCTTCTTCTTCTCCAGGTGGCGCTGGAGGTCGGCTGGTTCAGGGAAAAGCGCAGAGTCCCAAGTGAAGTAACGCTTCCCATTCGTGTGCTCAATGTCCAGCCAGATGACATCATATGGAATATTGTGGCGATCAAATCCAGCATCCACAGCCTTCACGTCGGCTTCGTCATTGTAGTTCCAGCGACACTGATGGTACCCGAGTGCAAACAGAGGGGGCAGGGCTTGGTACCCTGACAGAGGGCAAGAGGAGAAGTTTAGGTTTGATACTGATGGATAATTTACAGGCCAACTGTCAGCATCACATTGGATTTTACATCTCGAGGATGAAAATAAAGATAAGATAATCCCTGTTTAAACTGTAGACAGAAGTCCTCATAGAACAACATAATAATTCATTTTATGACCCGACTGATATTGGACTTTTGGGGCCGATGTCAGTACCAAAATCATAAAATATTCCGATATCCAATATATTGGCTGAAATTATATGTCTATAATATCAACTGCATGTGGTTATCAAATACTTGTGACAAAGATACTTAATGAAGGCAAGATATCTTATTTTACGAAACTTTATTCCAAACATTAGTGCAATAAACAGTAAACAGTAAATAATGGACTGCCCTCTGCTGGAAAAATTACATAATTGCACCATTTTAAATCACGATTCCAAACCTTGAGGGAAATCTCCACACACTTGAATGTATGACAGGTGTGTTGGAGGACAAAATCACAAATCCAAGCATATCTTGTGTTCTTACAGTCAGTTCTTATATCGTCGCATATCAAAGAACATATACGCCAATGCAGTTAAATCTGCGATAGGCTGATATTGGCCGATAATATCAGCAAACTGATATATCAGTTGGGCTTAACCTAAATTTACTTTTTGCAAGTCATGCTTTGATTTTATGGACAAATAAACATAACAAATTGCATTCAGTGCTGCATACACACCAGTCAGCTGAGCATACTGGAAGAAGAGCTGCTGTGGACTCGGCCCGAGCAGAACCGTGCAGTCGATCACGCCGCTCTCTGACAGCCAGTGGACGTCAGTCTGAGGCTGCGTCCGCCTCCTCTTCACGGGAGGAGTCTGATCATCCTGGGTCAGGTACGGAGTTGTAAATGTATATTTTTACATGTCCTCTAAAATGCATTGCCTTGGATCGATCGATTGACTTTAAAACAGTAAAATTAGTGTTTTATCTGTTTGCATCCATGAAAAATCTGCAGGACCGGTGCTCTGACTCCTTTCATCTAAAGTGCAAGACAGTAGTCACCAGGTAGCTTTGCTGTTTGGACTTCCCTCCAAAATTGTTAAACCAGTCTGAAAATTTGATCTAAAAATTCTGCTTCTCTAACTTTGAGGAATAAACAGCAGCAATTAAAAGTCTCAGCATTGACAGATTACGATCCTGAATGAGAACAGCAGTGGAACAAGTGTTACCTGATGCTCAGTTGGGCTGTAATGAACGTTCACAAAGGTTTCCGACGCATTCAGCCAAAATAGTCCCAGAGTTCTGTCGGGCTTGTGGGCCACCAGCAGTGGCACAGACCCGTACAGGCCGAGGCGGCTGTACAGGTCGTAGGCAAAGACGTCCAAGTTATACAGCCGATACGGTTCACCATCTCTGTGGGATGAAATGAATGACATGATCACTGATTGTGAAATTGTACAGCTGCATAAACATTGTCCAGCACTCCATGCATGTTGGATAAATCCATGTGTGTACCTGGTGTCTCTGAGCTGAAGGCCGTCAGCATGCTCAGGAAGACCGAACACATGACTGAACCCATGAAAACAGAAGTCAGACCCGACGCTGCTGGGGCCTGGAGATAAACAGGAAGTATGCACGATGTACAGATAATACTGAAGGATTTCAGTCAATTTTATTTTGTTACATTCGTCTCTATTTTGTTTAGAAAACTGGTATGTAAGTATGGCTGTTATGTATGAGGGGTGATTGATAAGTTCAAGGCCAAACATAAAAGAACCTTTAGGTTTAAACATAGTCTCCCCCTACACTTCCATGCTTAGTCCAGCGGTCGTGGAGCATATGAACACGGTTTTTATTGTCGACACTGTTTTTATGAAAATGTTTTATTCCTGTTTTATGTAATCGGTTCTTACCTTCTCTTTTTATCTGCTGGCACAGGTCAGTTTCTGTTAAACAGGAAAATCACCTGCAGGGTATTGTGAAGGTGTGCAGCAAAATTGCTGGTATGCCCTTGAATGACCTTCATGATCTGTACAAGGTCAGGTCCCTAAAGAAAGCTCAATCAACCTTGGCTGAACTGAGTCATCCCTTGCAGGGAGAATTCATGCTGCTACCATCAGGGCGTAGATACAGTCTGCTGCGATACTGAACGAACAGGTTAAAAAGGTCATTTAATCCTGCTGTTATCAGCCTTGTAAATGCAACCTTGTAACTACAGTTTGTGTTGGTATTTGTTTATGTATTTATTTGTTGTTGTTTGATAATTGTTTTTCAATGCTGGCTGTGAACTAAACTGCCCCTTGAGAAATTCTAAAGTTACCTTGGACCTCGAACTGTTCATTGCAGAAGTTGGTCTCTTGGATCTCAGTGGGGTGGCCCACAGCAGGAATAACATCATTATCATCACTGTTAAAATGGCGACGACTGAGCCCCCTCTTCATCTTATGGAAGAGGAAATAATCTTAAAGTGCCAAACCAACTGAACAGGGCGGTTAATGGACGGGTTCTGGTAAATTAATTGTATTTATAAGGTGCTTTTCTAACCTTTCAATTACTAAAAGCACTTTTAAAACACAAGTTAGTTTTCATCCATTTACACGCACATTCACACACCAATGGAACAGCCATCGCGAGCAATTTGGGCTTCAGTATCTTGCCCAGGCACACTCTGACATGCAGACTTGTGGAATTAGGGACTGAACAACCAATCTTCTGATTGGTAGACAACCCGCTCTGCCTACTGAGCAACAGCTGCCCCAAAATTTTAATCCACAAGAGAAATAACACAAAATATATTAACTCCAAAGGCTCTACATAATCACTGTAAGAGTTGAACTGCACGTGCATATACTGAGAGCTATACAAGTCATGTCCTTCAACCCCAGGCCATGAACGTATCAATCAGCCCTTGTGGTTAAAACACTGCTTTTAAGTCAAAATAATGTTTAAAAATGACAAAAGATGAATGTATTAGTGCATTAGAGTGGTGGATGCCGTTTCGACATAAATGAGAAAACAGAATCTGCCTTTCAAACATTTCAAAAGCAGAAACAAACCGTTAGCTTTGATGTCCACAAACTGCCTGAAAGTCTCCTTCCATAAAAAACCTGTTTGGTCCACTGAGAGCTGTCAGAGGCACAAGGAGGAAAAGAACAAATGCATTTATAGACCTGATCAGGCTCCATGGAGGAGAAATATTACACAGCGGTGGTATTCTCTTACCTCACTATCATGAGATGTAACCATGAGGAAAAAAAAAAGAGGGGGGGGAGAACCACAAAGAAAATGTAATTTAATTCACTTCCCCATGTGCTGGGCTTCTTTCAGGGTAAAACTGTATCCTGAGATTCTCACCCGGGTGGATCTTGAAGAGTCTCAAACCACAGTTTGCCTTTCGAGTTGAACGTGACCATCACTTCATCTTCACACAGGATCTCCAGGCGGAAAGGGGAACGCCACACACAAACCTGGTGACGTCCTGAAGACCAAGAGAGTGTGACAGAGTCCTCGGACTGTCTCTCCACTCTCAACCTGCCGGACGACGAGGGAAAAGATCAGCCACTGACCAAATGCTGCAGCAATCACACACATTAAGACATAATTTAAAGGAGGCCACCATAATTTGAAAAGAAATACTTTTAATTATGACTGAAAACTATGACAGGGCAGATCTTTGACTTCATGAGAAGCTCCTCACCAGCCTAAATTTAATCTTTTTAAATGATACAAACAGCACAACCGTCACAGATGTGCAATGCAGCACAGCCACAAAGCTTTAGTGTATCCAAAAAGGCCCAAGGAGGAGGAGTGGATCTTTACAGGTGCATGACTTGTGTAACTATATATCATGTTGGAGGGATGATGTTGGTGAAGCTCTTACTGTTCACACTGTGGTTCGCTTGTTAACACATCTGGGACTCTGTAGCGTGCTTTAATGGGCTGAAGTTCATCTATTAATATCCTGACAGTATCATTTCTGCAAGGTGACACATAGAGAAGCAGCAACGTCTGTGAAAAGAGCACAAGAGTCATGTGATGCAGGACGTTCAGATATTATAACAAGCTAATGTGATTTATTATATACATTACAACTGTTTTTGTTGCTCCAAAAATACTAGTGAAGGTTATATAAGATAAATATATTACACAACTGCCACACAATAAGCTAGAAAGGGGATTTCATTGATGTGAGGTTTGTATTTGTCTTCAATGCAAATTTTGTTTAATTTAATAAGTCATTAAAACTATCTAAATATGACCTGAGTTTAAACACTCAATTTGTAATTTACACTTCTGCCACTAGAGGTTTCTCAGTCAAAACACAGTTTGATGACACTGTGCATAAAATCTGATTGGCTCAAGCCAAATTGTTCACAGATGAGGTAATGTATTAAAGTTTTATTAATGTTTGGTCACGTGTGCTGGCTTCCCTCCTCGCTCTCTGACTGGTGTTGCCCCAGAAGTTAGTGACATGAAACAAAATGAAACACACCACTGAGTTGGATACATTTAAATAAAATCATGTTTCTCTGGTTTTGTTGGAATCTGTTGGAAACAGTCTGCTGAATTAACAAACATCAGTCTTTTTTCAACCTGGAAATTCAATAAAATAAAAATAAATAAATAATTAACAACCTATTTCCATTCAAAGACAGACATGACACTTCTTCATCTTTGTATTTGACCAAAGAAGATCAATCTCTTTTTTTATTTAAATTATATAATTATAGTGTTAGTTGAGCAAATTCTTGGTGGAAATGCCACGCTCAGTGTGGGATTTAAATGTGTGGATATTTCTGTGACAGTGATGATCCCTGGTTTGGATTTATATTTACACTGGTGTTCAGACCTGCGTGTCAGGCTCCAACAGTTCAAATCGTGCCCCCTTCTCTGTGAGCACCATGGTGTCCAGAAGGGCCCGATGCTGCAGGTTTGGGCCCTCCATCTGTCGCCTCAAAAATGACAACAAACATCACGTTACAATGCATTAAGACTTTAGACCTGCCTATAAAAAGCTACTCAACACAAACATATTTTATGCAAAATACACCAAACTACTGCTGATTATAGTTAGTGAGACCATATGTGCATTACAAAATTGTTATTAAATGTCCAACACACCTGTAAAAAGCAACTTGATCACTTTTCTTGAACTTTTCTTTCCCATCATCATCATCATCATCAGGAAAAACACTGAGAAAGAGGGAGAGAGGAATTTCATTACACTCATCATACAGGCCTCCAGACTTGTGGTGTCAAAAAAAAGCTTCTCCACTTTTATACAAACCATGTGGAGATTTTTTATTTCTTTATTTAGATAAATTAGGATAAAACACAACAAAACAAACATCTGATAGAGTGGCTGAAAATCGGAGAAATTAGCTCACAGATTGCAGGTCAGTTTTTAGTCCGGCAGCAATAGAAACACGAACTAAAATTACTAAACTTTCTGTTCGCCATATGGGGGCAAGAACTTGAATCTTTCCTGTATTCAGATTTGTTTTTGTTACCTAACGAAAGACTGGCTCACTTCCGCCATTTCGAGCAGAAACACAGACAGCTAACATCAGCAGCTAACAGTCGGTCGTGGTCTTCTTGTGTTAGCATGAGCTGTTAACTACATTATATTTCTGTGTAAACTCGGTGGCTCTCCTTCCCGTTGACAAGACCAACCGTTCAGGCAGCAGCAGCCGACAGGAAGTGATTTTCAACACACCACCAACCAAACTTCCGGTGGGAATTTTCAAACTAAACTTCTTACTGCAGCGCACCTCTTCTTCTTCTTTAGGTTTATTGGAAGACTGCAAACCAGCTTTAAAGTTTTTTTCCCTTTTTTTAATACCTCCACTGATTGCATTATTTAATAGGGGTGGATTCGTGCCAAAATTATTAACTTCTAATCATAAAAAATAACTAAACGATTAAATTAAATTAAATTAAATTAAATTAAATTAAAAGTTCATAATTAAATAATAATTAAAATAGCTCTTTCCGGATT
>JAQFJA010000007.1:4632376-4642617 GCA_029874485.1 Naso brachycentron
AAATCCCACATCGGTCAGGCTCTAGCTGTGATCTTTTAGGGCCTCTGTGCTAAGATGTCAAACTGTGACGATGGAAACTTTGTGTCCTGTCTGGTGCTTTTCAGATATTGAGGTCATTGCATCTCAATATTTCCTGAGTTATGTTTTAAATAAGTCTTTATAGAACTATGAATAAAATAATAATATGCAGTCAAACATTGTTATGCAGGATATCGGTGCAGTGGCCAAAGCCTGGGAGGACAGTCCGTATCTGTTCATCGTGAAGGTGCAGCCTTTGTACCGTGGAGTCGACGATGACGACATTGGGGCCGAGCTGCTCAACTTTGCTTTCACAAGTAAACGGCTGTGTGTTTTTTCAAACTTAGATGACCCCTTAGATGATCTCATGTATACTCAGTAGACACTCAAGTGACACTTCAGTATCTGTAAAAGTGACTTCTTATTTTTTCTTTCATCAGTGAAAGTTGAGATGAAGGGACCACATGACTATTCTTCTCCAGCAGACTGGCCCCTTATGATGGTTTGTCATCAAATTACTAAAAGGAGTTGTTTTTTTTAATGTGCAATTCTTATGACTATGACCTGCAGTGTTGACTGTGATCTCATGTTTTGAACTCGAATTAGACTCACACGTGTGACGCCTTAAGACTCACTCAGACAAAATGATTAAACACTTTAAACTCGAGTTGGACTTAAACACCTGTGACAATAGTGGTGTAAGAAAATATCAAAACAGAAAGTTCTCTCTTTTGCTTTTCCACTCGGAGAGCATCATGGGTAATGAGGTCCACTAAGACCTGACAATTAACTCAGGGAATCTATCCTCCAAATTCACAATCAAATGTCAAATGAAATATACAGTCTTCTTTTAACTCAATGTTTTACGTTACCTGTTCAATATTAACTTAAATGTTCCATGCATTATTTACTTAAATCTTTATGAAATAAACATTTTACTCTAATAAATCTACAACATCATCTATGGTTGAGATCGTTGAAAAGACAAAAAAGTTTGACAGTGACAGTGCCAAAGCAACAGACAGTCTAAATTTGGAAAAGATTTTTTTCTTGAAAAACACGACTAAAGCACATTTATTTAATCTATGCAATGATAAAAAACTGGCAAAATAAATGAAAAACTGTGAAAAACTGCATTTGGTTTCAGTTTTTGGCCAAACGCTTCATTATTTTCATTTTTGGTTTCGGCCTCTAATTTCCATTTCAATCGTCCTTGACTAAAAGTGTTGCTATAATATTCTGATTGCATAAAAAAGTAAAGGTGTTTTTTTTCTCGTCAAATTTTATTGATAATGTGGTGTGTTCTATATACTACTCTGCTTGCAGTATTACAATATATTGCAGTATATGATATTGTAATCCCTGTATCTTGAGCCGTATTGTATCGCCAGGTTCTTGCCAATACACAGCCTGTTGTGACATGTGACTTTACTTGTACTTGAGCCTTTTGACTTGAGAATACGTGATGGTTTAACCCAAGCCCATAAACTTTAAGTATTTTATTGAGTGTGTTAATTTATTTCTAATTATTTTATAAAGAAACTAACGTTAACACTCATTTCCATCAAATCCACGTCTTAAGTCTCCAGATCCACTTTATTTGAACTAATACAGAAGCATCCAATCACGTTGCAGGAGAGAAACAAGAAGCAGCAGTTGGAAAAAATGAAAACAACTGATAATTTTGTGTAGACAAACTTTGCAGTCGCCATTGCAGAATAATTGCAGTATGCAAAACACTAAAAATAAAATGTGTTTGTACTGTTTTCAGTTGAGTTTGTGTCCTATGATCACATTCTGTTTTTATGTTTGACACTTGAACACTTTTCTCTCTGGTGTCCGTTGCAGTTCTTCATGATCATGTGCATCGTGTATGTGCTGTTCGGGGCTCTCTGGCTCTTCTGGTGCGCCTGCTATTGGAGGGATCTGCTGCGTATCCAGTTCTGGATCGGTGCTGTCATCATCCTCGGCATGCTGGAAAAAGCCGTGTTTTACTCAGAGTACCAGAGCATCCGCTACAAAGGAGACTACGGTTGGTTGATTTAAATTTTTCTCTCCCATCTTTGCTTCATAATCGTTATATTCATGACCTAGTTTGTGTTTTCTCACAGTTCAAGGTGCGGTGATTTTTGCGGAGCTGCTCTCTGCTCTCAAAAGATCTCTCGCTCGAATCCTTGTCCTCATCGTCAGTCTTGGCTACGGCATTGTCAAGTAAGTTTACTCTTTGAAAACTGAGCTCAAGTCATGTCTCAATAACATTTCAATATCATCTATTTTTTTTCTTTTGATGTGAGGATGTTGATTATTCTTAAGGCCACTGGGGGACTTATTGCTAAAATGCTAATTTCAGTCCTTTGTCAGTTTAATTGAACTGTTTCCTCCTCTCTTGTGTAGGCCCAGGTTGGGGACCACAGTGCACCGGCTGGTGGCTGTTGGGCTTCTTTACCTGCTCTTCTCCTCAGTGGAAGGTGTGCTAAGAGTTACAGGCGTAAGTATCGGCTTTTATTAACCCCACCAGCCTCTTGCTTAGTCCCCGTCCCATGGCTATCATTCTCAACGTTTATTTAGTCTCTTAACAGATGTCATGTAGGACACAGTCACACCCCTTGAGATCATTCATAAAAGTTCATAAGTACAGAAGAAAAAAAGTACATTAAATATTTGTCGCTCCCCAACTGCCGCTCTCTTGGCATGCGTTGCACACCAGCTTCCCTGGTGCAGGATGTGTGAAATAATCTCTCACTGCACTGTTGCATCTTTGTGCAGTATAATGTTGCTATTATAATAAATTGTCAGTACTTTACAGCAATAGTTCACATCAAAATTCTGTTTTTTATGTCAGTTACTCACCTTTAGTTGTCTTAAATTGAAGAAATGGTTTTGTCCTTCGAGAATTCATTCATGATAAACAGCTTATTTATAAAATAAAAAAACAAGAAACGTTGCTAGATCGATTTTTAGTCAGTGAATTGCATCGCTGTAAATGAGCACATGTCGTTCATGTATTGTATCACCAACCATGTACCGTAATATGCATCGTATCGTTGTTTAAACACATTGTTGCACCTCTACATCCGGTTCAATGCTTTGTGTTGCATGACTGGCCAAGTGCATGTGATAGATGCAGAAGTGCACCCGAAGCACTTCTAATGCACACGCTTTGGAATTACCCGAATGGTAAAAAAAAAATTCTTCAATTTACGACATCTATTACTAACTATTGCTTTAAATGATACTCTGAAAAAATACTTGTAATCAGTGTGAAACAATAGGTTTGATTTAATGAAGATTATATCTTAAAATCTGTACCGTAGCACCTTGATAGCTTCAGTTTGCATTAAGAGGAAGCTGTATGTTTTAACAGATCCTGTTAAGCAGAATCAATAGATTGTGCAGGAAACATTCATCTGCATCAACCAAACAACCCAATGAAGATTTAATGTATCCTAAAATAAAGCAAATGGATGAGAAAGTAAAAAGATTTGACACAGTCTGGAGGCACGCACTGCTGTTGTCCCTGTCCCTTCTAAACTTGAACTTGTAATTTTCTTCAGCCACAGTTTTTATCCAGACAAATATTTTAATCCCACTGCATTTCAGCTGCTGCACATAGGACATTATCTACTGCAGCCTCCACCAGCTGATTGATGCTGATAGTGGTGGTGTATTTTTACATAAAACTCTCGCCTGGCACAGCTTTCAAGGCACTCTGAATGAATGCATTTGATTTGAGTAGAGGAGGCGATAGAGAGAGAAGGTTACGCAGGGATTCAGTCCCTGGAAGGCAGACAAGTGATGATAATAAGGAATGACGAATTTGATCTAGGAGTGATATTCCAAAGCAGCCGAAAGCGCTGCAGCAAGTTCATAAAGTCATGAAAACACAAAGTTACGCAAACATAAGATAAGAGAGGCGGTGAGACGAGTGCAGAGGTTGTGTGGTTTGGTGAGCAGACACTTAAAACTTAACTTAACTCAAGGTTATCTCATGTTTGAAAAAATATACTCTGACTTCATGTGTATGTGGATAATTTGCTTCTCTCACTCATGTTTGCACACAAACAGTCACTGCTCTTCGCTGTCCTCTCGTTTTTAAAATCCGGCTCTTGTCCTCTTTCTCAGGGTTTCTACGGGACTGTCGCCCTGGTGGCCAATCTCAGCCTCTCCCTTATTGACTCGTGTGTCATGTGGTGGATATCCTTTACCCATCCAACCAAAACTGCTGCTCAGAATTGATCAGAGTTTGCACATTCTGAAGTGTTGCAGATACAGTCTCTTGATTATGGTCCTTTGAATACATGTATGGTATGTTCTCCTTAATTTGCATCCACATTTTTATCAGTCTGTCTCAAACTACGCGTCTCCTGAAGCTCCGCAGAAATGTGGTGAAACTGTCTTTGTATCAGCACTTCACCAACACTCTCATCTTCTCTGTTGTCGGTGAGTAGCAACATCTCTAAGATGGGCCGCAATAGTAGAGCTGTTCCTTGGTTCAGAAACTCCTGCTTCACATGACCAGTTTCTCCCTCTGAGGAACTTTTAACTAGTTATGAAGTGGGGCTGTGTATGGGCAAGAATCTGGCAGTATCATTCATATCACGGTACACAGGCTACCATACCATATATTGCAATACCATAAGCAAGGCCATGTATTGCATTTTTTTTTTTCAATCTTATTTTAGGAAAACTGCCTTAGTATAAACACGACGGTATCCATAAAATCTGAATTTAGAAAAAGTATGTTTTGTGCAAACTAAATGTCAGCAATAGTTTTTGTGCAATAGCAATCGGGGGTTTAAAAAAACTAAAGAACCTCTGCCATGAATCTTGGCTCGAAAATTGTTAATTAAAAATCGAGTGTTTTTGAGAATTGATACCATATTGCAAGGCATAATATTGCGATATTGATATGTATCAATATTTTTTTTACATCCCTATTGTGAAGCTTCTAAATTTAATCCTGATGTCTCACATCTTACCTACATCAGCAAATGAGACCAACAGCGCAGAGATTGGAGGTGTCCTGTCTTTGTCAATGACTCAGTCAGCAGAAACACTTTGGGATGTTTTACGGCACACAGACTGGAAGAGACGATTTGTTTACGAGCATGATTGATCGGCTGTTCTCTTTTTTGCTATCTGCGATTGGCAGCAGGAGGAGATTTTTCCATAGGTTGTTTCAATGTTTTGTGTTTATGACTGAACTGGTATTATGCAAATAAGTGACTTGTTTGTTTCACTCTCTTCCAACACAAAAGCTCCTCCTGCTAAACGAGATCTTTACAACAGTTAGCAGTACCACTTTTGTCCGCATGCGGCGCTATACTCAACACAAAATGAAAGTTTGTCAGAAGTCCATCGATTCTGCACCCCAAAGTCACACATGCAAAGAGTCATTTTAAACTTTTTGTGCCTCTAGAGGGAGCTGTATGAAATCTGACACATATTGAGACAATGTTGGTTTAAATATTTAAAAGGTCTGATATGGTGATAGAAGGAAGTGAGCTCACCTGTCTCTACTTGTGGCAAGCAGTTCAAGGCTACATTAGCCACTACTAGCATAACACACCCAAAGCCCTGATAGAGATGTCGGTGCTGAGCGGACAGTATAGGTGATGTAGATGCCGGGTTTTGAGAGGAAAAAAGAATGTTTGGAATTAAAAAGACTACCAGCACTTTTGCTGCATTGCTGCATGATTTCTTTACTTCTTAATTTTTTTTGTAACTGTGCATCCTGAGTTGAACATTGTTATAGGATGACAGAGTTTATGGGGTGCCCTTTTATTAGCGTCAGCACCTGAAACTCAAATAATGCCTGTTTTAGTTTCTGTTTATCTTCACAGATACAACAAAGCAGAGATAACATAAATCTGTGGGCTGTAGAGGGATCTGGTTGACAGATTTTATAAAATACAAACATAAAGCTAGTTCTGATCTCCTTATCTAATTCCAAACAAGAAAGTGAATAAGCATATGAACTACACTTTTAGCACATATACCTGTACCTTTTTTTATTATATGTTCCTTCTGCCAAGTAATCAACTGTTTACTTTCTTACGTTTTGGCTGAAATAACCTTTTTTAACTTTGATTTCACTTTGTTGATAGGTGTCATGGGTTGTTTCTGATTTGCATATTGTTTACAGACATGAGCCTATTGTTTGCTTTGTGTCCGCAGCTTCCATCATCTTCATCATCTGGACCACCAAGGTGTTCAAACTGGTCGACTGCCAGAAGGTGAGTTTGTTTTCTTCTACTGATCGATTATTGTGTTGAGCTGAGGTTTCTGTTTCTTCTTCATACAGAGATGAAAAGTGAACTTGCCGCTTAACCTGATGACATCCATCTCTCTGTTCATTCTTCTGTATTTTTATATTTATCCACAGGGTTGGAGGGACTTGTGGGTCGATGATGCCTTCTGGCGTCTCCTGTTCTCCACCATCCTGCTGGTGATCATGGTGCTGCTGCGGCCGTCTGCAAACAGCCAGAGGTCAGCGTCAGTCTGGAGCACAAATCATTCCTGTCATTGAAGTTGTGAGTAGCTGTATTTTATTTTGGGTTCTGTGTTTTTTCTCAGGTTCTCCCATTCTCCTCTGATTGATGAGGATGATGAAGAGGAAGAGGCCAAGGAGCCCATGCTGAATGAGGCATTTGGTAAGACATCATTCACCTGCTTTCTGCTGCAAGAACAGCCAAGGTTTATCCAAAAACTGCTTATAATGGACACTTTTGTCACAGTGTTTAGATTGTGTACAGTTAAGAACAATTCAGACGTCCTGACAAGCAGGGAAGTATTTTAAGCTGACAGTAAATACATTCTGTCAGCTTCATAAAGCTGGGGGAGGCAACATCTGGAAGTCAAGCTAGCTTTAGCATGAGACTCCCAAGGAAGCAACTCTGCAGCCCCCTCACAGAGCAACTTTTCCTCCGGGGTTGTCTTCCATTGTATCAAGCTTTCATTAGCTGAAGGGTTGTGGACCTGCATCTGACTTTGTAGAGCAGCTAATAGGAACACATGAACTCTGAAATGACCCGTGACTGGCTGAAAAGTGTCATCACTAGGGATGTAACAGTATCGTTAATTTCACGGTTTTGCAGTAGCAAAATGCCTCGGTGCCGTCATGGACATGTGACAGTATCAAACAATAGGAAGGGATCACAGACTTTATTGTCAGCGCTTTTTTAGGAAACAGAGGCAGGCTGCAGTGGAGGAGATCGCATGAACGAAGCATTCACTCAAACTTTTGTGTCGAGCTAAACTCAGATGTGTTAAAGAAATAAAGGAAGAAGCCGACAGACGTTTACTGGACTTTCTCTTGTCTTTGGTGACAGTGCATTGCTGTTAAAAAGAAAGAAAGAAAAAAAAACGAGAGACTGTGAAAAACTCATCGTCTCAGCAGACAAACACACTCAGTCAGCTCATGGAGTTAGAAGGAAACAAAGAAAAATGCTCGTTTAGCTAATGGAACAGCCAAAAAGACAAAATTGACAGTTTATGATTACTGGATAAAGAAAAAAGCATGAGATATGAGCTGGGTCATTTGTTAATCAGTGTTCAACGATTCAGACATTAAATATGACAATTATTTGCACTGCTCATACAGGAAACAAAGCAACGTAAGAAAAACAATTTTGGAAAAACTGAATAATAGTAAGCTGCATTTTTGTCTTTTTTAAATTTTACATACTGCAATAAATACCGTACAGTGGACTTGATACCGAGGTATTATTGTACTGTGAGTTTTTGATACCGTTACCTCCCTAGTCATCACCATGTCATCATCAAGGTCTTTATTTTTTAAAGTCTGAATCCAGAGCCAAGGAGATGAGCAGAAGTCTAGAGTTCTTTCAAGCTACCTGAATTACAAAATGCTGAAAGGTTATTATGGAATTTTATGCCCCATGACACAAAGTAAACTGACTACCCCAAGTCAGGGGTTCAGCTGAGTTGTTTCCTTAAGAGTCTCATGTTACAACTAGCTTGATTTCCACATGTTGTCTAACCAGCTTTAAGTCAGAGTCTTGTCTGATGATGTCTTAATTGCTCCATTTTAAACCGTTATTATCTGATGGATTTGTCTGTGATTGTGCCAGCCACGTTTTCAAGTAAGTTTCTGTTAAAACTGCAAACTTTCTATGAATTTGTGTGCTGTGTGAGAAACTCACTGATCTGCAAATAAAATCCACGGAGACGAGCTCGTCAGCTGGTGTGTTATGTTGTGTAACTTGGTGCTACTGAGGCCATGATCTAAATCTGTTGATACAGATATGATGAGACTTGATTCAATTAGAAATGTTCTTCCTCTAATGACATAATGGTATAAATGGAAAATGTAATAAACTTGTTATCTTCTAGTCATATTTTTGGACAGGAGTTTTCTATGTGACTCACCTGTTTTATTTTCTTTAGAGGGAATGAAGATGAGAGGCTCAAAGCCTGATTCTAATGGCTCCCAGAAACTGTTGAATAAGGAGGTGGGTGAAATGTCCTCTGTTAACGTCTCTCCTCTTACATCCGTTTATTTATCTTTTTTCACAGACAATTTAATAATTTTGTCTCTTCGGTTGCCAGGATGAAGACCTGAAATGGGTTGAGGAGAACATTCCTACAACTGTAGCTGACGTGTAAGTAAAGTAGATTTTTATATCATAGACATTGAGCTGACCAGTGGTGAAATATTGAAGTAAAAGTACCAATATCATGATGGATGAGAACTTCTTTGTGACTAACTTTTTTTAAGATAAACAATCTAAGTTCTGTAAAAGTTCGTAAGTGTTATAATGAAGTATCAAAAGTAAAAGTTCATGTTCAATGATATATCGGTAATATTTATATGCAGATGCAAAATTAAAACAAAATAACACATCTGTAGAGTTTTTGGAAAGGTACAGAATAAAAGTAATGTTTTTCCCAAAAGATAAATATTATGATTGTGAATTAATTATTTTAGAAATGGCCAAAGGCTTGTGAGTCGATATTAGACCGACGTTGGTACCACGTGGTATCTCTGTGTCGTTGGTGTGTAGGATTCTCTGGATTAACGTTGTCTACAGGACTTTTTAAATAAATGAAATTATTAGAGTTTCATATATGTTAGATTATTAAAGATGTACTTTGGTAACAGCTTATTTGTGTAGTCCGCCTACAGAATGTTTATACAGTATTTGTAGCAATTTACCGACAATCAAACTGACAATCAACAACTTAAGTGTTTCACCTGACCTTAACCGTAAGTGTGAGCAGTTAACCCGTACTCTTTAATCATTAATCTTTGTTGAACATTCTGAAAACATTCAGAATAAATTTCAGAAAACATGCTGAAAATTTTCAACTAACATTCAACAATGTATATACAAATATTCAACACAATTATCACAATAAAATTATCAACAACTGATACGTTGTTGAAATGAGACAGTTTAATGGGGCTGCAACTAATGATTATTTTCATTATTGAATAATCTGCCAATTATTTTTGATCACTCAATTACTCATTTATTGCATTAATTGTCAAAGAAGTATGAAAAATGCTCATCTTAATTTCCCAGAGCCCAATGTGACGTCTTCAAATTGCTTTTTTTTGTCCAAACAACAGCCCAAAACACAGACTTTATTATCATAGATGACACACAAAAGCACCAGATTCTCATATTTAAGAGGCTAAACCAGCAACTCTTTATATTCTACTCTTTGAAAAATGACTGAAACAATTAATTGATTAACACAGTAGTTGTCATTTATTCTTTTATCAGTCAATTAATTGATTAATTGATTAATGCAGCTATAATTACAAATACTCTACAAACTATCTATACGCAGACTATCCAAATAAAGTGTTATCCTAGCATTTTTAGTAGCAGGTTTGGTTATATAGTCTAGATGGCAAATGTGCTCTTTTGTTCTATTGTGGCCAAATAAACATTAAAATTGTAAATATATGAACATAAAGTATATCTCAAAGTAATGCTAGCAAACTGCTTTTCCTCATATTAACAGTTTGTTTATAGGCCTGTATTTTAAAAAAAGCTGCATAGAGCACCTTTAATATTGATAATGCACAAGTGAGCTTATGTTTTCTTACATCACAGTGTTATATCAAAAATAAACTCTATTTCTTGACTGGAGATTTGTTAAAATGCAGTAGTGGTTTAAAGCAGTAATCCTTAAATGTCATATTATCTCAGCTTATTTGAGTGTGTTACTGTAGCTTACAGTACCTGCCA
>JAQFJA010000007.1:4761025-4776363 GCA_029874485.1 Naso brachycentron
TATTCAGTTCTTTTTTTTTTTTTTACACCAAACAACATTATAACATAAAACAACTCAACAAAAAAATAAAAGAATGTGTTTATACATTTGTATATAGTAACAATGATAGCAAAAAATAGCAATTCAAATAAATTAAACAAAGCAAACACCGGGTCATTTTACATTACTCCCGTCACTCTTCTCATTAGCTGACAGTATTTATTGTCGGCATCAAATATAACAAGACCAACATTCATCTGCAAAATGTTGCCACATCATGTAGTAAGTAATCAAGTCAGGGTTTCCATACTTTGGTAAAAATCTGATCGTAACCGTTAGATCTAGCACTCAATCTCTCCATAGGCAAGATTTTAAAAATTTCACAATACCACTAAGTAACTGTTGGGGGTTTATCCCAAACTCAATTAAATAAAATGCATTTCCTTGCCAAAACTAACACTTTTTGAAGTAACATGAAATTAGGAGGACTCAGAGATGAGATCTGACATGGAAGGCTGAAGAACAAGCCTGGGTTCTTTTCAGTTCTGCGTTTGAAGATGCTGTTCAACTCTTTTGAGATCAGTGATCAACACTGCCAAAACAGTGTTTGAACGTTCCAGTTTTGTCCTTGCACTGTGGTGGTAGTGGTGAGTTATGGACTTTTAATGGGAGTGATGGTAAGAAAAATATATTTTATCAGCCATATAAGTCCATTCTCTCTCGCATTTTACCCTTTTTGTATTGGCACGTTTTTAGGTGATTTGAATAACAAGGCAGAAGTGTGTATTAAAGAAAATCCAAATCTTAAACCTCAGATATTTGCTGATCCTGAGAGCCTGCATGTAAAACTGCTCTCAGGGTTTTTCCCTGTCAGTCTATTTCAGTGCTCTCTCATAGGTCTGCGTCCATCAACCTAAATATGACTGGACCCTTTACGTGATGACGTTGTACTGCGGCGCCCCCAGGATCAACACAAACGCCGACCGACACTCAGCGGCGTAGGACTCTCAGCCGGAGAACCAGCCACGGCCAGTGCATATCATAAGAAGATTTGGAAAGACTTAATACTGTGAGATGCTTTTGTCGCTTATAGTTTGAACGTTGTCGATGAGTACGGAGCTGATACAAGTAAAGAAACAGAGATAAAATACACCTGGAGGACCCCGTAACTAGGGTAAGCAGTTTCTAGAAGCTAGCCACTAGCTAGCTAACTGAGTGGGCTAGCGAAGTGTAGCTGCTAATGCTAACTGGCTGGCCATGTTGTTGATGTTCTTTTGTTTAACTTTAATTAAGTTTTGTAACGTATAAATGCATGCTATTTTTCGTTGGGCAGTTATCTATTAATCAAGTTATTATAGTTAAACAGGCTGTGGCGTTATTAATGGAGTTCAGACCATAATTGGTCACAACTGTTGGAGCCGGTTGTTGCTTTGCTGCTTGTGTTGTTTGTGTTTTTAGCTGTTTGCTAATTTGCCAGCTATGCTTGCGTAATTTAGCTAGCTGTTGCTGGCCTTGGCTGCAAACTCTTGAACAATAGCTCTCCTGTGTGGCTTTGCGGTTTGGACTTTTAGCATTGTTGTGGGTTTAGTCTTGTTATTTCAGCCAGCACTCTTTATCTTATAAATCCCGTCCCACAAACTAACACTGTCGAAGAAGCCCGGTGCTAATGAATCAGAGTTATTTACCTCGTGGGTCTTTTGCAGCATCTAGGCAAACAGTTTGTTTGATATGTTGAAATCCTAATTTTTCACTAAGCCCCTTGAATATGTAAAAAGCAGCTCTGAGAACCTAATGATGAGGGGTCAGGTTTACTGGAAGAACCGGTGTCACCATGAAACCTAAGAAGAGTGTTGTGAAATGTAACTGAACAGCCTAAAGATTTAGTAAACATGCATTAAGGTGGAACACGTGTGAGGAGTCAACAATCATTTGAAGGCATGGGATCTTACTTGTAGTTTCCTCCAGAAATGAGTGCAAAATACAAGCATGAAAGATGGCAAAATATTCAACAGTTATTTTAGTATTACTCTTTTGAAGAAATAAAGGCCATCTCTCCCTTTGGATAACAATATTAATATCCATAATCAAGTTTGAACACTGACTACCTAGCGATAAGCATTTAATGGTAGATCTAAACTAACTGGCCTCCATTGTACCACCTACTACCACATTTTTGAATGTTTTGTCCTGTCAGCCATGACTGCTGAGCTCAAAGTGTAAACCAGCAGCTACACAATGTCACACGTAGTTGTCTGACTTTGGTAGCTTTGTCATCATTGAGGCATCAGTAGGTATTTGGAAAAGAATTAACATTAGGTAAATACAGCTACTAACACAGTTGGTCCAAGAACTTGTTAATATTTTCTGTACTGACCAGTCACGAACTGGTACCGACTGAGTACAGCTCCTTGATGCCTTCTCCCAAGTTTGTACGTTATGTCCAAGCAAAGAGCCGCATTACCATGGAGCATTTTATAACAATATGTTTTTGTTTTGTTTTTTTTGTAAACTGTGCAATGTATCAGTAAAAAAGTGTATTTCTTGTTGACTCTGTTTCAGGGTTGAACCCTTCACCCGTTTTCCCTGCCAGAACCAGTTGGGCAAGGAGCACAACATTAAAAATGGAGAGCCTGCACTCCCACTGCCTTAAATGCATCAACAGAAGATGCATGGTAAGACCAGAGACAGGTGTTTGCTGTGACCTCATTGGCTGTCCTCTTGTCTGTGGGGCAGTTTTTCACTCATGCAAGCTAGAGGAACACCGTCTCCTGTGTCCGTACGAACGGCTGCCATGCCTTAACAGCGGATTTGGCTGTCCGTTCACTATTGCAAGGATCAAAATGGCGAAACACCTTGAGATGTGCCCAGCTAGTATAGTTTGTTGTACCATGGAGTGGAATCGCTGGCCTGTGAGCTACTCGGATCGCAAGTCCTATGAAAACTTGAGCAAAGACTTTGATGAGGTGGAGCAGCTAGACATGGCCCTGGCCCTGCAGGATCAGAGGATGCTGCTGGAGTCCCTGAAGGTCACAACCACCGTCTCAAAGAATGGAGATAAGGAAGCTGACGAAAGTGACAAAATGGCCACAGCATCGAGTCTACCGGAGACAGTGTTGGGCAACGGAACAGTGAAAATGGAAGAGGAGCCCTATAATGAGTTGTACAGAGCCTCGGTGGAGACGAGCAGAAGTTTAGCAGTGGCCTTGGACATCCTCACTAATTCCAAGGATATTGGTGCAATTGTTGGAAATTTAAAAGGGGAAAAGACGGACAAGAACGGAGCCCTCCACAATGGAGAAAATGGTGATAGTCACAATGTTTATGTTGCAGAGGGTGGGAAGAATGTGGATATGCAGGAGAGTGACTCTGATTCAGAGTGTGAGCTTGGAGCAGTGGGTGGAGTTGATTGCGCGGTGAGTACAGACGGAGAAGAAGATGGTATCGGCTGGGCAGAAGAAAATGATTTCGTGGAGCTGTTTTTTGAAGAGAAGGAAAACATTAATGAGGAGCCGATAAATGACCCCAACCTTGTTTGGCCAGAGATGCCTCAGGATTACATGCCTGTTATAGCACTGGAACGTCCAGTCCCTCAACAAGAACCACTTTCCCCTCCAATGCCATTCCTGCTGGCTGATCATGTGACAAATAACTTTTTACAACACTTACCTTCTGAACTCAGGTATAGATGTTTGGAGCGTAAGCTACAAAATGTAGAAGTGCTAAGAGGAATAAGTATGTTTACATTTAATGGGCGTCGAGCTCTGCTGTCAGACCCTTACTTGTTTCGAGCAAAGATGGAGGACAAGGCTGTAGACACTTCAGACCTTGAAGTGGCCGATGACCCCATGGGCCTCCATGGCATTGATCTCATCACTGCTGCTTTGCTCTTTTGCCTCGGCGACTCTCCAGGAGGCAGAGGAATCTCAGACAGCAGGTTTGTTGATGGCTACCACATTGACTTTGGTACTCAGACGTTCTCTTTCCCTTCAGCCATTCTGGCAACTAACACCATGGTGGGAGATATCGCTTCAGCCTCAGCCTGTGATCACGCCAGTCCTCAACTCTCCAATCCCAGCCCCTTCCACACTCTCAGGCTGGACCTGGTGCTTGAATGTGTGGCTCGATACCAAACAAAGCAGCGCTCCATGTTCACATTTGTGTGCGGACAGCTGTTCCGGCGAGACGAGTTCTCGTCTCATTTCAAAAATGTTCACGGGGATATTCACGCTGGACTCAATGGCTGGATGGAGCAACGCTGCCCCTTAGCTTACTATGGCTGCACCTACTCCCAAAGACGATTCTGCCCGTCTGTACAGGGCTTCAGAATCATCCATGACAGACACCTCGGCTCATTTGGGGTTCAGCCTGGTTTGCCTTTAAAAACTGAGGACAACCTCCGAAAAAACAACTGCCACTTTGACTCTCATAGTGATCAGTTCAGCAGTCTTCCATTTGAGGTGTTGCAGCATGTAGCAAGCTTTCTGGACAGCTTCAGCTTGTGCCAACTGTCCAGAGTATCCCGCACAATGAGGGACGTGTGTGCTAGTCTGCTGCAGATGCGTGGCATGGTCGTCCTGCTGTGGGACAAGAAACGGCGTGCTGATGGATCTACTTCATGGCAGATTACTGACAAGGTTAGTAATTTAAGTATCTTAACTGCAACCTGCGGTTTCGAACACCGAACTTAATGATGCACATGGTAACATTGCACAAAACAGCCATTTAAACCCGATTAAAAAAACAAAACCCAGACACTCCTTGGTGCTGCAGCTGCAGTTTCAATCTGCAGGTAGCCTACATGTTGCTTTCAGGAACCTCAGTAAATCACAGAGTTAGGGCTGAGCAGTTGTAGGACACCAGATGGAAAACTAGAGGACATTTTCTCCATTAAAATATGACCCAGTTTCACTAAAATTGCTGCTTTGTGCGACGTAGTAACATGCATCATTAAGATTCGTTTTCAGAAACCATGGGTTAATGTTAAGTTACATATTGTTGCTTTAAAGGCTATTTTAAAAAATCACATTTGATTACCAGTTTCACATTTTCTTTATGGAACCACTCTATAGTGTCACAACATGAAAAATAATAGATCACTTGTATGTTGTTTATCATTCAGGTGTGGCGATTCAGCACAGCTTTCGGTACAGTGAATGAGTGGAAGTTTGCCAACATCGCCAGCATGGCCGACCACCTCAAGAAGTGCAAGTTCAACACGATCGCTCGTCGGGAAGAGGCGATTCCTCTGCCGTGCATGTGTTTCACCAGAGAACTCACGAAAGAGGGAAGGTGTTTACGTTCAGTTCTCAAACCAGTAGCTTAAGTGTTTTTTTTTACAGATTAAATCATCATTTGGACATTTCTGAGACCATTAGAACCCACATAGACATTTATCTTCCTCCAGTGTTTACAGACATTAGTTTCTTCCAGCCTCAAAATGATAGAAAACTCCTGGTTGAACTTTATAAACAGTTAGTTGTTCTTTGATTCACAGTGGAAAAAATAATCTTTGCTCCCATAAATAAGACAAAGCCAGTAGCGGGCCCATTTATACTTACGTGACGGCTGACTGGCTGCAATCACAGATCAGGACTGTGAACAAGCAAATAAGTTACTGGCCTTGTTTCCTCCCCTCTGATGGAGTTATTAATAACAGTGTACTAAAGATGAACCCTTATCTACTCTGACACAGTGTAAATAATCAGATGTTTTGTTGTAGAATTTTTTTTTATTATTTTTATATCAAAAAGTCAGTACTGTGCTACAGTGGAGGTAGGAGTAGAGCCTTAACTTATCATACACTTGATTTTCTAGTCGTGAGGTTGTTCAGAACATCTCAGTGAGATTTCTCTACTGCTTCTAGCTGGAACGGTTTACTGGTATCTTGCACGGTTTTGTATCTTCTCCTGATACCTACAGTGACCATGTGTGCACTGCTTAGAGCTCATAGATTTTATGGCTTTAAAGGAAAATTTCAGTATTTTTCAGCTCTGTTTCTATTTCCCCATGTGAGTGTGAGACTGATGGTGACAACTCTTTTTGAAGTTGGTCCAGTACTGAGGGAGGCCAATGCAGCTAGCAGCTGAGAAACGCACTAGAACGGGATTCTTGGGGGCAAATGTGCACCATCACTGTGCGTCCTAAGTGCTCATTCAGGTCGATGGTGCAAGTCTCTGACAGTAGTGTGCAAAGCATTTCCCTCACCAGTCATTTGTTCCAGGCTGCATGTAACCAAATCTCGTTTAAGTCTCGTTCTGCGGGCTCTCGCATGTTGCTGGAAGATAACGGAGTAGCCCTGACTGAGGCCGCATCTACATGAACAAGCAAAAGCGCTGTAGTATACATGCCACACTGGTGTTAAGAGGTGTAACTTTGTAATGACATACCATCAGAGCTGCTGAAGTTGTTAACTTCCTGTTGCTGCCAATCCCCAAGCAGCCACAAGTAAAAGAAATTTAGCCGAAGTTTGACTTCTAAAATTATGATACTAACATTTGAATTTGTCTTAATAGACTGTTGTCATATTAGACTTGCTTTGGATGCATTGTGGAGTGTTTAATCAGAGTTTGATGGTGACTACTGCAGAATGCATTGACTTGCGCCAGCGCTAGCATTAGCATTAGCGTAGTCACAGCTTTCACAGGCTTCGCGGTTAGTGCAGTTTACACAGCTGGAAAAAGGGTTACACTCTGGAACCTGGTTTCAAATGTCTGCAGTTTCAGGTGCGCCAGCACGCTGTTGTTATGTGAAAGGAAGGCCGAACTGCAACAAAAGCGTGTTTGATGTGAAAACTTGGGCTGTCTAAACATTGTATGAGAGCAGATCAGAGTAAAGTTTGTCGTTTCGAGGTATAGTTGGAAGTTTTGTCTCATTGATTTCAGTGTCATGGCTGAATATTTACCCGACTCTGAGGTTGTGGGTGAGACCTTTTGATTTTGATGGTCGCTTGTATTTATTTGAGCCTGATTATACAGATGAGGAGCTTCTACCATTTGAAGAGCAGATAACCAGACTTTAGTGGAGACACCTGGCGAAATAGGGCCCAGTTTGAAAAACACCAAAGCACTCCTTTAATTTTAAGTAAAACTCTACACTGACCAAACATCTGTGGTAGCTGTTCACAAAGTGTGCCATTTTACAGGATGGTCACACTGTCGTCACTGTGGCCGTTGACTTTTTGTCCACCAACATAAGGCATGTCCCCATCATCATGTTTGGTGTTTTAACTAACAGTGTGTTATGTGGTCTGGCACGTCATAGCAGTAACAAAGATGGTCCATCTTCCTTTACTCTCGTCTCTCTGACTAATGAGCTGGCATGTTAGTCAGGTGAGAGATGAAATGATACTATTCACCAGCCAAAAGGCAAAACATTTCTAGCCGTGGTTGGCTTGTGGTTTGTCTCTTCTACCAGCTGTTTTTTACAAGTAACCAGCAATTATTTGTAAGTTGTTTTTTTTTTTACATCAAACTTAATGTAGCAAGTAAATGGATGAATGTACTCAGTGAATAGAAGAATCCATCAGCGACTGGTTAGTGAGCAGAAAGTTTGGTTCCGTTCCTCTCAGTGTCAGACCTCATGAAACCCTGCAGGCCAGGTGTTAAGACAGGTAATGGGCACACACTTCCCTCTAGTAATAAGCATCGTCACTATTTATGTTCATCTGCATAATTTATCATGGTTGTGTGTGTGGGGGGGGTTTGCACTACATGTCCACTGTGTTCAGATGTTGTTGGTGTCTCAGGGTCGTAGCATGAAGCTTTGTCTGGCTGTAGATCGTTTGTAGGCAACAGAAGTGCAGAAAACAACACAATGACTCGTCAGCTGCTTGATTATTGTGGGATCTGGGAAAGAGCCGCTCAGTATTATAACGTAACTGTGTGTGTTGCAGTGCAGGACTAACAAATTACATGTTTTCAAGTTTGTCATCCGTCGGCGTTGTGTTTTTGCATCTGAGAAACTGAACCGGGCTGTCAGCAAAAATGCTTTTTCAATGTTTTTTTTGTGGGAGTGATCAGACTTGTTGAACAGTCTTTTGATTATTTTTCTAGTTTGGATTAGAAATGAGGTCTAAATTTGCAGGAACATGATGGCTTCAGATGGTCAAAATTGTCAAATGTCACGAAAAAGTAAGTGATTTTATTGGCAACATAAAAAAATACATATTCCTTTGAGAAAATGTTTGTTTTTGTTTTTATATTTTTGAAGTTTTGATGAAAAGCCCAAGCGATGTCAGATGTGAGTTGTTTTACTTAAGTCCAGGTTTGGGTTATTTTTGATGTTTGGTTTTTTTTGTTTGTTTTTTTCTTTTGTACTGGTACTTTTATTTGAAAGGAAAAATATTCTGCCTCTGTAATGTCTAGTTTGTATTTGAATTATTGATTTGCACATGAAGGCATGTACTGTAAAATTTGAATCATAATACTGAGGGGTCGTCTTTGCTTAAGTAGCGGGAAATCTTCTCCCTCACGTTTTGCATGTGAGTTTAATGTCTATGGAAAATGTGTCAGTCACTCCATCTGCAAACTGATTTGTACAGTTAATTTCTCAGGCACGGTGCATTGGTTCAGTACATTTTCATATTAACTGTTATGTTTTTGTTTTGTTTTGTTTTGTTTTTTACTTGAAATGAACTTAAGCCACATCTGGTCAGATACCCTCACTCCTCGGGTTCACGAGATGGAATCGAGTGGTTGAGCGAAAAAGTAAATCAGTTTTTTGCTCTGTTGTGGTTCAGATAAAGTCAAGACAAACGTATCACATCTGCAGCACAACTCTTGTGTTGTTTTAATAAGGTGGTCTTTGCAGGCACCTGGGGTGTATCCACACATTCATCAGCATTTGAAGTTTTGTTTTTCACTCCTGCTGAAGTGTATTTTTCACCATGATATGCCAGCTTCATTTGTTAGACTTTTGAAGCATTTTAATAAAGAGGCTCTCGGTTTTGAAATGTTTTGTTTTTTTTCTTTTCCTCTTTTTTTTTCTTGTCCTTTTATTGCAGCAGTTATTAACTGTGTGCCTAAACTTCAACTTGTGTCTGAGCAACACAGACCACCTGCTTCCCATTGCTTTATCTCTTTTATAACATTTTCTGCTCAAAAAAAAAAAAGCATACATCCGTTCTTGTATTTTAAATCAGTTATAGGATGAAAATGTTCTTGTAGAGAGAAGCAATAATCACACATAGACTCCAAAATTTAATTCGACTAGACTAAATAAAGGCAACAATTCAAGGTTACAGAGTCATAAGCGTGCTAATGCTGATCCAGAAGTTTTGGAAGAAAGGTTTTAACATAGCTGATGAAGTTTTAGAAGCTGTAACAGTGTGGATACTCTTAAATTTTCCTTTAAATTAAATAATAATTACAGATTTGACTTATATAGCACTTTTCAGGACATCCAACGATGCTCAACAGAGTATAATACAGAATTCATGGATGGATTCTATTCTACTCTACCTGTAAGTTCAGACAAGAGTGATAAACTCCTTTGCTTTAAACAGAAAAGTTGAATGGCTGAGTGAACTTGAACGTGGTCATACATTTCGCCGCTAGATGGCGCCACATCCACATAATTATCCTGTTCATCAGAGGGGTTTTTCCTCCACTTTGAGAAATCGGTTGGCCTACGTGACTTTGATTATCTATTTTCGTGCATTTGTTTTGTGCTCTGTGAATATGACAAAGGCCAAATTAATTTTTAAAATATGACCTAAGTTACATGCATGAATAATAGTTTACAGGCCGTTGTTCTTCTTAGTCCCTCAAAACTGAAGAAGAATCTTTTACTGCATCAGAAAACATTTAGTTCTTGTTTTAAAATATCTGTAAATCAGCGCAAGAGAATGAGTAAATGTTACTGTGCCACTAATTTCCTCTGAACAGATTTGGTTAGGCTACCATTTTGTTTTCATGTGAACTAGAGTGCCTTAAAAAAAATCTTTCTTCAGCGCCAAAACACGGCGTGAAGTGTGCTGCCTATTTTTACCCAACGTTCTCTGTGACAAAGGGAAACAAAGTGTCATCATACCACCGACAGCTGAGTCAGGGTGTTTCCCCTGTTTCTAAACCTCGCAACTTCACTTCAAACAAAGCTGAAAGTCTTTCCAAGGTAAGACGTCTGGCGGTTGATTTTGTGTCTTACATTACATTACACACAATTATGGTGACATTAGTATCATCTTCGATGCTGAGTCAATGCACCATAGCTTAGTTTAGTTTATATAGTTAGTGAATTATACGTGCTGATGGGGACGATGCTTGACGGATATGGATCATATTCAGATCAAAAGTGCCGAGCAATACCAGGAGTGGGGTTCGAACCCACGTGGACATATGTCCATTGGATCTTAAGTCCAACGCCTTAACCACTCGGCCATCCTGGTGGACAGGTCTATACGGAAGGCGATCGGAAAGATTGCGCAGCTGATAATAATAAGTCTGCCCTGTGACGTCAGGGTGTCAGGTAGGTTCGGCTACCTGCGCGCACTTGACTCCACAGTGCAATGTCATGCTGCCAGTAAATGCTCACCACAAACCCGCGCTGCTGAGGAAGTGCGATCATTACAGCCCTGAAAGTTGTGTCATCGCAGAGCAGAGGCAGCGACGCTGCTAACACCCACTGCTGTCTCTCATACAGTGGGCAGAGCTATGGAGGCCTCAGTGCTTCTGCTCAACCGGAGATTACTGGGAATCCCCCAGTGCGAGCTGGACTGTCCCACTCAGGAGACTAAAAACTTTATTCTCATTACACTTAGGGGACAAAACCAGGTCTGCTGTGCAAACAGAACGTACTAACCTCATCAGATTTCTACTCACTGTTGTGTTCATGATGCATGACTGAACACCCATCTCCACATTCATTCATGGGATCTTTTGTAAGAACCAATCTGTGAAAAACTCTCCCATGATGAGGACTAATTTTCAGTAGTTTGGATCAGTGAAGCTACGGGGAAATGCAGGTTTGATGAGAGTTTCCTCTCTTAGGAAGGGAGGAAATGTTACAAGTGGAAAATGACTAAGCCCGGCTTATGGCTGGGATAACTTTGCATGGGGGTGCACAATTTATAGTTGCAAAATAAACACAAATCTATCCTACCTCCCCTGCTAACAGCGATCTTGTTTCTTAAGGCTTTTTGAGCAACTACTCTCATAAGAGAGAGACCCACATGGCAACATTCAGGCTGTGAAAACTAGTCCATGTACATGAAAAAGCCAAAAGGCATTTATTTACATGACTTAAATATCTATACAATGTTAAAAGCTGAGAGTTGGAGGACAAAGCTGAGAGTGAGGCGTTGAAATGATATCCAGAAGCCTTCACAGTTTTCATGCAAAGCTGTTCTCCGTCGCAATCAGGAAATGCAACACCCGCATCTCACTGTACACATTTACATATGGATGTGTGGGTTACAGCGCTGCCCTTTTCTCAGACCCGCTCAAGTGAAAAACAACACTAGTGTGAAATTTGGATGGTAGGCCTACTTCTGCTCAGAAATTGTACATAAATGATCTGGACTACAGCAGACATATTACAGGAACCTTTGCAAAGAAATCGATTGCAATTTTATCGCAACATCGACCAAAAAACCCACTGACGCTGTCTCAATTGCAGCAAGGGAAGCAACAGCAGAAGAATTTCTTGCATGGATTGTTTCTCTTGTATTTTACAGCCTTTTTGATCTGAACTCTTGCTTTGACGACATAATCCTCAGTTGCACAAACATTGGCCTCTATGTTGTCCAGCATGCAGCCCTGTTCCTCCACCAGCCGGGCCATCTGGAAGAAGAGCTCATGAATGTCTCGGATGCGGCCCTCCAGCTCCAGCAGCTCCTTGTGCCGGCTCTCGATCTCGTTGAGAGCGGATCTGGCAGTCCTCCCCTCCAGCAGGAGATTATCCGAGAAGACGTTCCACTTGCCCGTCTCGATCATCTCCTCGATCTGCTCCCTGCTCACCTCCTTGCCCATGATCTCCGCCTGCCTCTGGATGCGGGTCTTGCAGTTCTCGCTCTGGATCTTCTCGGCCTCGTTGTACTCAGACATGGCGTTGTGGAAGGCGGCAGTCAGAGAAATGTGCTGTGAACGCACCATGCGAGCCACAGCTGATGTAGGCCCATGCTCCTCCTCCAGCTCTTTGGTGAGCCTGCCGAGCTTCTCCAGCCGAGCGTAAATGGCCTCCCCTCTGGCCTTGATGTCCCGTCCGAGAGCGTTCGAGTCCCTTTTGATGCTGCTGATTCTCCGGACAGACGTGAGGAACCTGGTGTTCTGCTTCCCAAGACGTTTCACATCCAGTCTGAGCAGCAGCAGCTCCTTCCTCATCGCTTGCGTCTCTTTGTAGACGCCGTCCACCACATCCTCTCCATCAAACATGATGGCTTGCTGCACCAGATGCCTCTCATCATCTGCAATGTGGTTGGGGCCCTCCTCAGGCCCATGCTCCTCCCCTGCAGGTTTGTGTGTCTGCAGCTCACTCAGTCGGTCCCTCATCTCACCTGCAAGAGGAGTCAGGAGGCTTTACTGACGTCTTTAAAGGAACAGTCGGACATTTTGGGACATACACTTAACTGATTTCCAATGGAAAGCTAGATAAGAAGACTGATAGAATTCTGACATCTGTCTTTTAAAGCTGTCACCTGTTACTAAGAAATGCAGCCATGAGCAACCAATAGGAACACGAGCTCTCTGAAATTACTTGTGATTTGCCGAAAAGTGCCCATCACAGTCCTCACTTTCTAAAGTCAAGCAGACGTGCAGAAGTCTAGCGTCCTTTCAGATCACCTAAGATAAAAAATACTGAAACGTTATCGAATTTTTGCCCAGTGACGCCAAAAATGAACTGCCTACCTCAGCTCTAAATATGAGGCCGGCTGCCAGTTAGTTTAGCTCTGTCCATCGGTGACAAAATCAACCAGCACCTCTAACGCTCATTAGTTAATACGGTATATCTGAGCCTAAGATCCAGTCGGTGGGCCAGGTCATTTCTTAGCCCTCTGAGCAGTTGCCAGGCAACCAGGGGAGACTGGATGAGGAACAAACTGTTGGGCAAACCATTTGAAATAATGACATCAGAGTTTTTGTTGAAAGGGTCTAAAAAGCCTACTGTAAAATAGACTTGTTCCAATACCGATACCAGTATCGGGAAATGCTGCCGATAACGCCAAAAGTGCCGCTATCAGAATTGGCAAGTACACCAATCAGATACCATACCATAGCACGTTATTTTTTAGTGGCAAGAAAAGGTACCCAACTACTTCTCAAGCTCAGTTAGCTCTGACTGACATTACATACCTGAAATCAATTTTTCTTTGTCACTCTGAAACAGCACTCAGGACACTGACTGTTCTGCCTCTGGCAACTACTATTTTTCAGAGTGGTGAATAAAAGCGTAGAGAACCAACTGAGCTAGCAAAACTTCTTCATTTTTTACTGGAAAGTTGTTGTTTTTTTTATGCACTGGTCCGTTCTGCCCCAGCATTACCAATAAAACAGGCTAGAATAACCCATCTTCATCACACTAGATAACATAGGCTAGTAACCCACTCAGCTACATACACTATTTTTTGCAAACCTTTTCCTGTTTATATTTTTAGTAGGCCTGCAATTAGCTGATAATAGCCTACTTCTGGAATTCTACTTATTAAAATGCAGGCTCTCTATTTGTACTGGGAGTCTATATTTTTACAGTGTTGCACAGACATTTTTATTAAAGAAGGCTTAAAGTTCTGAATAGCCTACCCGGCCTACTTGGAAAATATGTGGATCTTGCAACTATTAGGCTAAACTGTCCACCAAACAGTTAAGATCAAAAAGGAACATAATGCACATGTTTATTTTATGTAGGATTAACAGGCCGAAATGTCATTTAGGGTTAAATTTAGTGAGTCCTATTGCAAGATTTTTCGATCCTGTGTTTGAACCTAACATATAATTTCTTGGCCTTCTTTACAGTTTCATATTAGTCTGTGTTGTTGTTTGTTTGTTTGTGTTTTTGTTTTGTTTTGGGGTTTTTTTGGGGGGGGGGTTACATTTTGTAAGCTATACACTACAAATTGTAGGCTACATTTTTGGGCGTACTCTCGTCAAAGTCCCTGTAGGCTAATAACATGAATTAATTATTTAAGTGATTAAGTAGCCTACTTTATCTGGAGACACTGTGAAGAGGAAACTGATGTGACATCTGTGCCGTTTGCATTTGCAGATAGTTAACAGTTACAGCTGCAGGGCGTCGACTCAAGCCCGATTTATCTCGGATCGCGAAGCTATTTACAACTTAATTAATTGTAAGTTACGCTAATAATGTTTTACAAAAGAAAACACATACTAAAAACACATCTAACTGACAGACTTTACAAAACTTGAAAGCAACAACAAGCCAGCTGTTACAGAAATCAGCCCGTCTGTGGCGAGTTATGACTCCATGAATCATCCATCGATTGTTTCAGCCCATGTGGGTAATCAAACACATAATCAAATATAAGTGAAAATACCTTTTTGTGTTCTTCTCCGACGGTCTTATTATTTTCAACTCGCTAAAGCCGAGGAGGCATCCACGGAAAGACTCATTTCCTCTTTTTCTCTCCGTTATATCATCTAATTTCAACATGTAGCTCTACACAAGCGTCTGACTGTTTGAAGGAGGTCTTGCAGTCGCAAGACACACTGACGCATCCTGTGGCAGGTACTATGCGGAAGATCACGCCCTCTTGCCCCCAGATTACACACACTTCCCCCCGTCAGTGGTCCGAGTCCAGGAAGAACCATCTGAACTTATGCTGCTGAAAATGAACGCGCAGGTGACTTTAGTGAAGAAAGTGTTAAAGAAATAAATAATAAATAGGCTTACTGTTTAGATTTGTAAGGGATCGAGCCATTTATTGTCAGAATTAAAAATAAGAAACACACTGTTACTGGAGAAACTCATTCAACATTATCAAACCTTTCATAGTCTTGAATGGCCTCTAGTAAAACAATTTAAAAATATCTTAAAATAAAATATAACATAACACATACAGTGTAGTCATAAAAGTCAAAGTTCACTTTGATTCCAACAGCAGTGGAGTAGTTTCACCTCAAGTCTCATTTGGTCGTTGCTCTGTCACTTTTAGAGGTGGCAGAAGGAGCTTACAGACATCCTTAAACTGAAGTAAAAGCACTGGCGGACTCAAGATGTTTGAGGGCAGGGGGCAAAAAAGTAAAAAGGGCCCCTGATGTGTGCGGTGGTATATACAAAAAGTAGGACGGGCAACAGAGAGGGCCCTTTATAATATTTTGTCCTTTTGTCCACTGAAAGGGCACCTAAGAAGGCACTTTAACATGCAGCTTTTTTTTTTTTTTTTTTTTTTTTTAAAATTAAGGCGTGTC
>JAQFJA010000007.1:4778101-4788963 GCA_029874485.1 Naso brachycentron
ATGACAGATGTTACATCGGAGGATGTTGTAGACAATGTAAAAGAGGAAATACCTAAAACCAAAGAGGAAGCTGAATCTGATGATGCAGAAGCAACAACAACTCCAGCTGCAGGTGTACAAGATGGACACCAGGATGCCTCCCCAGAAGACAAACCAGATGCCATACCTCCGTCTAGTCCTGAAGAAGAGGTGATTGTTTCTCCAATTAAAAAATTTTTTACAACTGGAATTTTTTCTGGATTGCGAAAGAACAAGAAACTTGCAGATGATGTGACAACTGGGAAAGAACTGGTGGACACTGGGAAAAAGGAAGTCATAGACACGACAGAACAAAGTGTTCAAGACCAACAGCTGGATGAAAAGGAAAGTACAGGTATTAAAGCTGATGAAGTTGAGGCTGCACATAAAGAAAATGAACTTAAAGAGGAGATCCTGTCTGCAACCTCAGACCAGATATCAGATGAAGGGAAATCATCCTCCACTGATCCATCAACCATTATTGCCTCCGAGCCTCACATTATGAGTCCCCAAGAGAAGGACAAAGTTCAAGCAAGTCCACTAAAAAGACTGTTGTCAGGGTCTAATTTGAAGAAACCCTTGAAAAAGCCAAGAAGCAGAAGATCAAGTGATGCAAAGCTGTCTGACTCTGGGGAGCATGTTTCAGATCAGCTCCTGTCATCTTCTGAGTCAGCTGAAAATCAGAAAGAAGAAGGTCCTCCACAACCCCCTAAAGAGGTAGCTGGCGAGAGTGAGGGTGCATGGGCTTCCTTCAAAAAACTTTTGACTCCAAAAAAACGCATGAAGCAACCATCCTTGACCAATGAAGAGACACAAATTCCAGATAGAGTAGAAGAATCAAAACCAAGTGAAGGAGAGCAAGTACCAGATCACAGCACAGAAGAAGGCAAAAAAAGAAAAGACTCATCTGTTTCATGGGAAGCTGTTTTGTGTGGATCTGGAAGAAGAAGAAGCAGAAAAACGTCAGACTCCGAGGATGAAACACCACAGATTGATAACAAAGAACAAAACCAAGACGGTGGATCTAAACATGTTGCAGAATCACCCCTAGAGAGTTGTAATGAGAATGAGAACAAAATTATAACCTCATCACCCAAACAAGCTGGAAGTCCTTCAGAGGGTGAAGGAGCTTCTACATGGAAATCATTGAAAAAACTTGTCACCCCAAAAAGACGAGCCAAGGATGTGGATGAAAGCAAAGACAATATACAGTCTGATAGTGAAGTTACTCAGGATGAGTCCTCCTTTTCTATAAAGAAACTCCTACCAGGACGTAAAAAGAGGAAGTCTGCCGAAAGGCAAGACCAGGTATCTTCAGATGAGGCTGAGAAGGATATAGCTTCTGACGAAGACTCTGAGACACCAGCAGTGATTCCACTGTCTGAGTTTGATACAGTTGAGACAGAGGTTAACATTGAGGCACAAGCAGACATAAAAAGTCATATACCCGAGGAAGGAAACCATGAGCTCGAGCAAGATCTCCCTTATCAGATAGCTGAACCAGTCCTACCTTGTGACAGTTTTCACACTGAAGCAAAGAATATTCAAGACAATGATGCTTTGGAAAAACAGATATCTCCAACCCCTGCTACAAATGTAGAGTCTGATGATCTTACAGAATCAGTCAGTAAACATCAACAACTTAGTGACATTCCAGAGGAGGGTGCGATTACGGAGACCATAGCCACTCCAGCTTCAGTGACTGGGGAGGCAGCTAGAGATGATACTATAGCAGAGGACCTGACAGAAATCACATCTGAGGCCTTTACTGCACCAGAACCTGCTTCAGACATTCTGCTGGCAGATGAAACTGAGATGATCTCTGCCGTTTCCCAGTTATCTTCAGAGTCTTCAAAAACATCAGGCAACACAACACCAGTACTAGTGGAAAATGACATCATAGACACAGACAGGCTCTTGCATCAGGTTGTTAAAACTGTCTCTGATAGCCCACAGGCAGTCCCAGTTTGTTCAGAGGAGCTAAGCTCTGAAAGAATTGTTAGTTCTGTCTCAAGGCAAATATTAGAATCATTAAAAGAAGAGCAACAAATGGAAATACACAAAAGATTGGATGCAGCTGCTGTTAATACAGGTCTAAATGTTGATGAGCTTGCAGCTCCATGCCAAACAGAGAGCATATCTGAAGTCAATGATTCGGTTTCTACAGAGGTTGTATCTGAACTTCCTACTGAGGAGTTTGATACAGCTGAAATGGCTCCAGATGAGATACAGAGCAATGTTACACATCCCAGAGAAAGTGAGACAGAATTAGAAAAGACTAAAGAGAGCCTTCCTTTTGTGGAATGCCCGTCTGAAATAAATGCTTCCCTGTCTACAGATTTATTAACTGAAGGTGAAGAAATTGTCCTAGATGAAGGTCCTCTAGTAGAAGCAAATCAAGCTGAAACAGAGGCCCAAAAACTGGACTCTAAAGAGTCAGATTCAACCCCTGCAGTAGCAGATGAAACTAAGGATGGGGCTATGGAGCACAAAGTTCAAACTCAGACAGAAAACGAAGTTCAGCTGATGTACATTATCACCGATCAATTTCAAGTAGAGGATAAAGACCAACCATCAGTAAAGGTGGAGGAACTGCAAGAATCAGCAGCTATACAAGCTACCATATTAGATTCAGAGGAGGGCAGTGTTCAATTGCTTGAAAAGGAAGCAGTATCAGAGGACGTACCAGTCGCTGAAACTGTAACATATGAACTCAAAGAGGATATACTGCCTCCCACTGAAGTCAATGTTGAGCCAGAGGAGGAAAATGAACTAGAAACAGGTATTGCCAAAACTGAACCTGTTCAAGTACAAAAAGTTTCTGAAGCTGTTCCAGCACCCATATTGGACTCAGAGAAGTGTAGTGTTCAATCTCCAGAAGAGGAAGATAAATCAGAGGACATTTCATCAGCAGAAACAGTAACAGATGAATCAAAACAGACAAAAGACTGTCTTACTGACGTCAGTGTTGAGTCGGACAACAAAGAACTACCAGTGGATGCAGTAAAAACTGAAAATGTTCAACAACTAGAAGTAATAGACGCCATCCCTGCACCCACACTAGATTCAGAGGAGAGCAGTATTCAATCACCAGAAGACCAAGTCAAACCAAAGGACATTTTACCAGAAGAAACAGTGACAAATGAATCCAAACAAACAGAAGACAATCTTGTTGACATCAGTGCTGAGCAAGAAGACAAAAACCTACCAGTGAATGCTGTCAAAACTGAACATGTTCAAGAACTAGAAGAAATAAAAGCTGTTTCAGTGCTCACACTAGATTCAGAGGAGGGCAGTGCTCAATTACCAGAAGAGGAAGTCAAACCAAAGGATGTTTCAACTGAAAAAACAGTTACAGAAGAACCCCAGCAGACGGAACAGCATCTCAATGAGGTCAATTTTGAGCCAGAAGACAGAAAACTTCCAGTGGATGCTGTCAAAACTGAACAGGTTCAAGAAAAGAAAGAAAGCAGTTCTCAAAATCCAGAAGAGACAGTAGAACCAAAGGACATTATACCACAAGAACCAGTTACAGATAAACAAAAATTGACAGACCATCTCACTGACTTCTGTGTTGAAGAAGAAAACAAAGAACTACCAGTGAATGCTGTCAAAAGTAATAATGTTCAAGAGCTAGAAGTAACAGACACTGTCCCAGCACCCACATTAGATTCAGAGGAGGGAAGTATTAAATTACCTGAAAAAGAGGTAATATCACAGGACTCCCCCGAAGCAGAGACAGTTACAGATGAACCCAAAGAGGACACATTCCTTATCACTGAAGACAACCTTGATTCAGTAGATGCTTTTGAAACTGAACATGTTCAAGATTTAAAAGAACTACAGTCCGCACAAGCAGCCACAGATCCAGAGGCAGATAACTTTCTGCTACATGAAAAGAAAGTAACATCAGAGGACATTACAGCAGTGGTAACAGTTACAGATAAGCCTGAACAGGAAAATGATTTGAGGGTAAACATGGAAGAAAAACAACCATTGGAAGTTGCTCAAACTGAACCTGTTCAAGAACCAGAAGTATTATCATCTGATGTAAAAGACATTGTAACTGAAACCAAAAGCAAGGAGGAGGCATCAATGCATGAGCCTGTAGTCAAAGAAAGTATTGAAGGAGTAGGTGCTCAGGAAATTGACAAGCATATGTCATTAGAACACATTCCAAAACAAGACACTACCAGTGTCACAGCTTCATTTACAGATGAGAGTGAAGTTGTGGCACAACTAGGCAAGGCTTTAGAGATAACAGAGGATCAGAAAACTGAGAGCATCCCACAAGATGCCCAGGTTGAGCAGAATGACTACGTCCCTGAAGTCGTCGACAAGGTACAAACAATAACGGCAGTCCATGTATCCTCTGTAAATGAGGAAGCACAGAATGTTCAAATAATAGCAAAGACTGTATTTTCTGAAGAAACCTCAGCACTTGATGAAGACAATGACGGAGTTACAGATGAACTCAAGACTGAGATGCATCTCAGTGTAGTACAAGTCCTAGAGGAGCAGGAGAAAGAAGGTGCTGCAACTGAGCATGCCGTTGAGGCTCAAGTGGTCTTATGTAATTTTAAAGATTCCTCAGATCCAATATCTGATACTTTGACAGAGAAAACATCAGAGATTACTGAACCCTTGATTGAAAAAATGGCAAGTGAGGTAGTGCTCATGGAGGAATCTGAGGCTGCTGCACCTTTGGTGGAAGAGGATGTGACTGAGACAGCAGACGAGGGCATTGTGGTTGTAATGATGCATGTACCATTAGTAGCGATTGAGGACAACCACAGAATTCAAGGGCAAGTGGTCGATGTTGATATAAAATCAGCAGAGACAATTGTGGACTCAGTGCTAGAGGTAGGCATAACAGAAACCAAAGAAGTCATAGATGTTCGTCAGGAAACAGTTGAAAAGCTGGACAATCTCTCTGCAACTCCTGAGACTAAAGAGGAATTAATGACTAAGGAAAATCAAGTGACCATTCAAGAAGTTACTCAACTTGTAAAGGAGAACTTACCAGAGACAGTACCTGAATCAGTGATTGTCAACTTAAATCAAGAAATTCACAAACAGCCAGATGAGCTAACAAACGTGAGTAAGATGGTTGAAAGTGAATTAAGTAATGTGGAGAATCAAAAAACGATGGATGATAGTCATGGACCACAAAAAGAAAGACAAGATGAAGCACCTGCTGTCATGAGTGACGGCTCTCCATCTGATAAGCAAATGACTGAGGATCCCATGCAAGCATGTGATATTCCAGGAAGTTCAGATGTTTCTAGCTACGACCACAAAGAGGATTTGGAGGAAACTAAAGCTGAACAGGAAAAATCTGTAGAAGGTGTCCCAGCAGAAGTCAAATCATCATCAAATGAATCAGATCAGACAAAAATTCACGAACAAGCACAAGATGCACAAATTGCCCAAAGTCCAATTGGAACACCCAGTACCACTGGATTAGTAGTCCCCCAAAACACTGGAGTAATCTCTTCAGTAGGTAATGTGGAGCCCCCGTCAAGCCTGTCTTTAGAATTCAAACTCAACATACAGTCTGGGCAAGCAAAGGCCCCAGTTCCCCTACCTCTTGCAACAGAGAGAACTGCATCCACAAAACAGACAGAAGAAGTGTCTGAGGTCAGAGTTCAGGCAGCAGAGACAATAGAACCTATAAAACTAATAAATCCAACACAAGAAGATGAAGGCCAGAAACAGGCAGAATTAACAGAAGCTGCTGTGCAGGCAGAAATCACAGAGCCAGCAGCAACAAGAGCCATGATCACGGCTCAGCCTGTACTGCTGGATTTTGGCATACAAGCGGAAACAACAGAACCAGCAGAACAAATCGAATCAACAGAGAGCGTAACTTCCAGTGTTCATCCATCAGAATCAACACGAAGAGAAGTGCTTCTGAGTCAGCCAGTGCTCTTGAAAGCTTGCGTCCAAGAAACAAAATCAGAGGAGCCTGAGCAAAAAGTGGAGGAAAATGACCAGGATGTTTGGATGGATGCTGAGGAAGTCATCTACACTAAAGAGGAAACAGAGGTGTCCATTCCTGAGGTGGAGGAACCACAAGAACCTCTGACAGAAAGTGAGCAACAGGAAAAGGCAGGACCTGGACATGAACTGATGACTGAAACGGCTCCTGATTCCAAGACTGAGGAAGAGAGTCAACAAGAAATCCACAAAACAGACAAAACATGTGAAATCGAGAGTGACAGTGAAGATTTTGCTGTTGCACTTGAGGATCTGGACACTGCAACTATGATCGTCACTACAATGGAGGTGGAATAAAGCCATTCAGCTTCAGTGTTGCTTACAGGTAAGTCTCTCCCTTTGTAACATTTTTGTGAGATGTGGCTCATTAATCAGTGCTTTTACACTGAAATCATGCATCATCAATATCAGTCGACATTCTCTTCTTTAAAGGTTGGACAATCGAAGGACGGAAGGACGTCTCACAAGATTGTAAGGAGTTTTCAACAAGCCATTAGTTTGTGTGCTAAATTTAAAGATCTGGCAAGAGAAGCACCGCTGAAAAGTGCAAATCTTCTCAGGGGACTGTGGTGTGATTTCAGTGACAAACTTATAACAGTGACTTTCAATACATCTAATGAGCTGTTTGCTATATGGTTTAATTTTTATTAGTAATCATGTCAATTCTCGGCAATCATAAATCATGTTTTTGCAAAGATTTTTTGATCTGTTTGAAGTGAATGCATGTCTAAGAGATTAAGACATCAGTTTTGTGCTTCAAATATATTTGTGTATGTTTTCCTGAGCTTTTTCAGAGGCGACATTAAATCTTACAGGACAAGTGTGCACGATTTAGGGGGATATTTTGTCAGAAATGGAGTGAAACTTTCTGAATCTTTTGCAATATAATCCCCTGGATACAAGATTTGTGTGTCTGTCTTGATCCATTTATTGTATAACAGTAACTGATCCTGTTAAATTGACATGATATTTTATCATTGATTACAGGAATTTACTCTGAATTAAATTATGTCAAAATCTGATATCAGAAATTATTGTATCAGTGTCAAAATAATATAATATTGTATTATGATGAAATATATGATTTAAACTCCTACATAGGGAACAGGTCCTTTTCAACAAAGCTAGCCAATTTGAACTGTAATGTTACTACAGTAGCCCAGAATGAACAAACCAGACACTCACTGTAGAGTGGGACTTTTGAGGTTTATGACCACTGAAGGTTCTCTTGTCCATTTGGAAAAGGCGAGGCTAGAGAAGGGGTATTGAACTGGCTGCAATCTGCAACCTCACCACTAGATGCCACTAAATTCAGGATACCGGTCCTTTAAGGCATGTGACTCAGGCACAGACGCAAGAATGCTATCAGTGTATCAGTAAATGTAGATATTTCACCATTACTATGTATCATATGTGTTCATAAACTGTTTTCATTCAGTTTTTGCTTAATCTTTTCACTCAAATTTGTGTTCTTTTAGGATCTATGCAGATAAAATAAAAGGCAGACCTGTGCATCCTAGTATCACTGTATATTATCTTGTACCGTACAACAGTCTCAATGCATAAACAGGCAGAATCATTTAGAATCTATAAGAATTTCTACTTTGACAAGTTTTAAATGTCAGCATGTTTAGAGCATGGCCCATCTTTTTTAAATAATAATAGTTTGCCAAATAATGTTTGTAATTATAATTAAATATATCTTCATATATATAAAATTATTATCAGCAGAGCCTTAAACTTTAAAAATCGTGGCAGCTTCACTTGTTTTATCACCCAACTACCAAAATAATACCGGATACTCAGTGAACAATAGTGAGGTAAAGGTGAGAGAAAACAAAGGTTGAGACAGGATGTTGTGCCAGCTGTTCGTCCTGTTTTTACACATACTTTTATGAAACATTCCTCTTCATCTGTGCTTATGTTTGCTTATGACAAAATGCAAAACACAAACCTAAGTTACTTGCATTTATATATTTACATATATATTTACCAGTGTTTTATTAATGAAGTACTTTGTTTGAATAAATCATACCAGTATGTACTACTTGTTGTGTTGCATTTTTTTTTAGAAGTTAGTATCAGAAATTCTACTGACTCAATAAATAATATTTAACATGCAAACACTGTAACATAACTGACAAATTTTTAAGAAACATACTTTATTTGATTTTCTTTAACACAGCACTCACAGTTTGAATTGTTGGAATTAATGAATTTCATTATGCTGTTAATGATACCACTTCTTTTTTTCTTCTTCCTGCTGTTACTGTATTTAAGCCACAAGATGTATGTCACATATCAACATGAAAGTCTCTTTGCTTAAAAAAAAAAAAACGAAAAAAACCCCCCCCATATTTTTCAGACCAAAATACTGAAAACCTTCATAGATTTTTGGATAATTTCAAAATAAAACAATGTTATCACATAAGTTCAACATACAAAACTCATAAAACGTTATTGTGACCAACTGATCCCAAAACTGAAATGTCCCGCTGAGGTGCAGCAAATGTATATAAAATCCAGCAAGACCTTTAATCCATGATCTCCAGCAAAACAGTAAAGAAGTTTAAAGAAAAAGAATGCCATTGTTGAAATGTAATTACTGAACCACAGGTACGACAAGACATTGAAAATTATTTAGGTCCACTTCACAATTAGAGCGCTGCCAGAGAAACATTGTCACATATCTCTGACAAAGTACCTTCATATAGTGCAGCATTTTTGCAGCTTCCAGTGCTCGTTTTAGATTTGTCCATCACTGGAGGAGAGTTTAGAAGATCATTTTTGCAAGTTCAAACAAAACCTAAAAGAGAAACAAGCAAGAGATGTCATATTAATAACTTAAAAAGTTTGCATGAACTTTTAATTACAACAAAGCAGAACAAAATGAAAACAAATCAGTAAACTGAAAACTAAAATTCATCAGAGAATGTTCATGAATTATATTCTCTTATAAGTAATAAAATAAGTCAAGTAGACAAGACAATGTCTGAAAGCTGGAGACTGTTAGTAGATCCCAGGTTAGATGTAATAAACGAAGGTTAAAAAAGGAGAAAATAATATCCTTAGCCATCAGACACAAAATCTCTTTTATACTCATACCTCTATAGTAATGAGGATGACTATCATCCACTCCAACCTCAAGCTGTGCTTCTCACTCAGATGGCTTCTCATCAGATCAGTTAACTGTGTGCAATGTTCCAGCTTCTCGTTCACAACCTAAAAACAGAACAAATGTTTGTAGCTCAGCTTCTGTCACGGTGTTGGTACTTTGATGCCACAGTATTTAAAACTTTAGTTTTTAGTGTACATTGACTCTGCGGTTGATGCTGAGGAACTGGCAGGTTTTATCATAGAGTTTTTCCAGGTTTTCTCGGTCCCAGTAGAAATCCGGTGTGAGGAGCAGGTCAGACCTCAGGTTTATACAGTGTCTGTCAGAGCAGAATGTAAATATAACGATTTTAAACAGAGTCTGGCATCTCAGAGTGTAAGACAACAACAGCAGATCTGTACTGAAAAACCTGATTAATCTTTTAGATATTATTAATGAGTGAAGAAACTGACACTGACAAGCATTAGTGGCAAAAGTTCTGACTTGCTGAGAAATGTACAAAGGTAGAAGCTTACAGTTCACTCTGAATGAACAATGTTTAAAGAAAACTGAACTTACCTTAAAGTGAAAAGCTCGCCTATCTTCTTCATAACCTCTGCAGAAGACAACTTCACTCTTTTACCAGACTTCAGTGTCTGAGGAAAAAAAGAGATATTGACATTGATCTGCCTTACAGACAAACAACCATTACAGATAATCAATTATTCATTATTTCTCATTGCCTTCTATTTAGAGTCCACTGTACCTCTGGAATTGATTGAATTGACTCGACAAAGTTGTCTAAAAACACCTCCCATATGGCCAGCTTCACTGGAAATGACAGCGAGTTACGATCACACTCAGAGGAGAGGCGCAGTATTACAACAAAACAATACAAATCTCTGTGATTTACAGTTTAAGGCGCCAGTTCTCACCTGATAAACACAGTGCATTTGAAAAGGCAAATTTCTCCAGAACAGCTTCCTGCTGATCCATGATGTCACTCAGGATAAAGTTGCCGCGTTCCAACTTCGTATTTCCCCTGAAAAAGAAATTTACATCTTCTGAAAAACAGAGGGTCTGAAAGCAGGACTAAACAAAAACACAAGAGTGATGATCAACATACTCTCCCACAGTGTAGTTAATCTCCTCGTTCTCCCAGTGGACTAATGCGACCTCATAAGGCTGAATCTCATGTTGTTCCAATATTCTCAACACACTTTTCATCTGTAAAGAGAGAAATATATTTACATCTTAAAGGGATAGTTCAGTATTTTCGAGGTGGGGTTTTATGAAGTACTTATGCATAGTCAGTCTATGACCTTCTGCAGATGGCAGTCAGCAGTGTTACTTTAAGAAGGAGGGGGGAGAAGTTGCTGCAGTCAGCACTGTACTGTTGCAGCAGAAAAATGGCTTTTAGCCACATACTTATATGCTTACCTAAAAAATTTGTATCTGTTTAATTGTATGATAAATTTAGGGTTTTTTCAGTGATTTAGTTTGCTGCTAGACAGCCATTTATTTGGGCACTCCATTTTTTTCAGCTGTAGTCCCTCTGTATATAACTACGTCCACTCACGCCTGTTTGTGATGCGCATCATATCGCTCCGCAAATCAGTTGTTTGGCTCACAGTTACAGCGGCTCATTCAAGAGACACAAGAAAACAAAAATGAGTGATTAAAACAGCAACGACAGCTGCCATTCATTAAGGACACAAGATGATACATTTATGAAAATGAGTATACAGAA
>JAQFJA010000007.1:4789063-4799073 GCA_029874485.1 Naso brachycentron
GATACATTTATGAAAATGAGTATACAGAAGAAGAACTTCTGCAGAGGGAGATGAAATGCTGACAGACTCTCAAAAATGTTAGGAAAGCATAGCTTGATTTCAGTCTGATCTCACTATTTGCAAAGTGATACGAAGCGCGGCAGAAGCCAGAGGGAGTGGGGGTAGTAATAAGCATAGGGACTATGGTTGAAAAATGTAGTGCCCAAATAAACGACTGTCTGGTTGCAAACTAAAGCTGTGAAAAAATCCTAAATATTAGTGTATGATTGAACAGATATTGAACCAATTTTTGCTGACCCCATCTGCAACAATACAATGCTGACTGCAGCTGCAGTGACTTCTCCCCTCTTCTCCTAAAAGTGACATCACTGATCACCACCTGCAGAAGGTAACAGACTGACTATGCAAAAGTACCTCATATAACCCCACTTCAAAAAATACTGAACTATCTCTTTAAGATGTACGCCACAATAGAGAAGTAAATAAAAATTACAGTCAATGAAATACTTGATATTATATGTTTAGTTCCATTTACCGTTTTCTCCTCAACATTCCAGAAAACCACTGAGCCTTCCCTGAAATTTCAGATTGGGAAAGTCAGTCAATGATTTATCAGTCAACAAAACAATATAATAAACACTGTTTTTTTTGTGTGTCAATGCCATACTCCACTTTTAGCAGCAATACCAAAATACAAAAATCTTTCCTGAGAAATATACAAAATATTTCCCATGAATTGCAATTTTAATCTAAGAAAACACAAAAGTTAACACAAGCATTGAAACAAACAATTTAGGCCGAAATTAAACTCTATCTAAAATTGGTGAGGTTATGATTTAGTTCAGGAGATATTTTAACAAAAACACTTCACTAATCTGAGCCACATTTCAGTTATTAGTCTTTGACGAGAGATTCTAGAGGCACATTTGCCAGGAACTATAATCAATTAAAGTTCAGTACACAGCCCCATGAATAACCTATTAAAAGCGCCACATACTGAGTGAACCTTTTAAACAATTTAGCAATTAATAACAAACATTTAAGACAAAACCTAAAAAAGCATTTTGAACACAGACTAGTTTACTTCTACCTGAAGAAGAACATCTGTGCATCATCATCTGGTTTTGCGGCCTTGTCTGTGCTGATCACCAACACGTTTGAGGCATCTGAAATAAAACCATGACTTTTGAAAAATGTGTTACTTGTTCCGAGCACATAATTCATTGAAAAGTTGTAGTAAATGAGTAATTTGGAGTCGTACCTCTTGGTAAGTCTATCTCATGGAAGCCGTGGCTGATCAGGTCATGGCAAAGTGTTGGTAAATGATACTGATCTGCTGTTGCATAGGCGATACACTGCATCATATCCTGCAGAGAGACACAGGGTTGAATTCATCACATCACTGAAACAAAACAGGGGTCATTCTCCCATGACTGGCTGCATCACCTTGTCTTCATTCAGGAATGGCTGATTGGTTCTTGAAGGTTGTTTCGTTCTTGGTCCTTTGGGAACTCTTTTTCCAGGCACCGTTGCTGGTTTTAAAGTCGGTTTCAACATTGACTTCACAAGGTCTGGCGAGTAAAATCGTCTTTGTCCATTTATACATTTAGTCTGTGTCCAAGGGTCGGTCAACAAAGTGCTGCTCAAAGTTTTAAATCCACCTACAGCAGGTAAGACATGTCGTACATGTGTCTGCTGCTGATGAAGAGTATTTAAATAACAGGTTCTTGAGAATACCCATGGGTCAGAGCAGCTGGAGAGAGTCCTGGGTTTGGATTCATACTGACGGGGATGGACAGACTGGGACAGACTGGCAGAGACACACATGAAGACTGGTCTCCTCTGTACAGACCGCTGAGCTCCCAGTCTGGACAACAACGTCCGGAGGAGCATCTTCCCACAGACAGCTGGACAGGTGAGCTACACAGGAAACAGCTGATTGTAAGCATGAACGTTACAGAACCAACCTGTTTTCATTCATCCTAACGTTAAATCCAATTTAAATACGAACCAAACTACATTAGCTTTAATTATCCTCAACGGGGGTCCTGTGGCGATTTATTATACTGAATAAACTGTGAAAACACAAGCACAAGCAAACAGAAATGTGCTAACTAATGTCACTGATAAATCACTGAGGCTGTGACCGTTAGCCGTTAGTTAGCTTACCTGACAGAGAAGCGATTCAAAACGAGCTACGTTAGAATGTGACGTTCACCGCTCAAACTCCTCAGATAATAAAAAGTTGCTTTAAAGGTTCTGTTAAAATACAGTTGTTAACATAGCTAGGTCACAACCTGGCACCTGCATGACAGACCGAAGGAGGCGTGTTTGTAATTTGTCAATAAAGTTTTTTTGCCGCCTATTTCCTGTTTGACATGACGCAACATTGCGCCAACTATTACCCGAACTGTGACTGACAGGCTGGCAGGTCGTGCTAGGCTCCTGCAACCAGACTGCTACACATTTCAACATGGCTGTTTCCTGACATTTTAGTCCCACTAACAGATCATTGCTTGTTTTTAAAATAATTCTGTGGGGCCTTTTGTGATGAGAAATCATTTTGAGCTGTGTTCCTAGAAAAACGTGACTTCAGTTGCTTTGTTAAACTTGGGGTGAGGTTGCTGATAATGAGCCAAAACATCTGTCGTTTGAATTTGATTCGGGTACTACGAGACAGTATATGTTTTTCCATCCTACTACATATTTATATAGTTCTTCTTTGTTGCATAAAACTCCTCAGGCTAAGGGATGATGTTTTCAAATGATTTAAATGTTTAAGTGTCTAACTTTTCTTTCAAGTGGCAACTAACACCAAACCTTGCTCATGACCTGATAGTTAACAGTGAAACATGGGACTAATACAGTCTACATGGAATCCCTACATTCTAAAAAATTAAAAGTAAAGGATTAAAAGGTATCAGTTTGTGCCTTTGGTACCTGAAAGTCTATCTCGGGGCAAAAATCCCTTGAAATAAAGTTGACCTTCAAATGCATTTTGATCGGTTTCTTGCTTTAACGTTGTTATATGCCTTTGCTTGACCTGATAAATAATTCATAGGCTCTGAATTATATTTTATGTGCATCCAAAAATCATTTTTTCCTTTTTTGGGGAGGGTAATGGTCTCTGTATTTCAGACATTTTTAGGTGTATCGCCTCCTCTGGTGGAGCCTGGTATAGCCTGTGTTTGTTGTTGCCAGGAGACTTCTTAAAACAGCAACAAGTCTCTGCTGTATGTTCACTTCCACTGCAACACTTTTAATTATGGAAGTTTTGGAAAACTCTGATGAGGTATTTTAACCGCAGGAATTTATTTACCTCACTGTATGATACATTTTTGCACAAATTTGCACCTAAACCAGGTTTTAAATTTTGGCGTTTACAGACTATGTGATGTAAAGTCCTACAACAGTCTTTATGCTTTTTATTATCAGGTGGAGCAGTCACATGAGCAGGAGAGGCTGAAGATGAGAATTGTTGTTCTGGAGGAGAGTGTGAAGTCCTGTGAGTTGGAGTGTAAAGCCGGCAGGGAGACGGTGCTCAGGCTGATGGCAGAGCTGGACCAAGAGAGGAGGAAGACTGCCAGCAGTGCTGCAGCACTCGACTCACTCAAAGTGGTACTTACACAACCTTTGACTCAAGTTTAAAGTGTATACACTTGGTTGATAAAACACACACCTGAAAATTTTGTCCAGAATGTTATAATTTTTTGGATTTCTCATATACATTTATTTCTGTAAGTTTTATTTTCCAACATGAAAGTCTAAACGCACAAACAGCATGGAGTGCTACGACTCCTTCTGGTGTCTCATGATCTCTCTCAGGAGTTCGACGGCCTGGTGGTGGGGCGGAGGAGTGTTGAGATGGAGAGGGAAACCATGATGGAGAGGCTCGAGGCCGGCAGGAGAGTCATAGAGGCGGCTCGACGAGAGTCTCACTGTTTGGAGAAACAGGTGGAGGAGCTTGAAAGAAAGCTGCAGTCAAGCCAAGTGGAGACGCAGGCAGCTGAGGAGAAACTGAAGAAGTTTCTGATGAAGGTGGCAGAACTGCTGCAGGGGAAGTCTGAGGATGTAATCCTTCCCACAGAGAGAAATATTTTACACAAAGTGGATGATCTCTGCAACAAGGTGAGGAATCAGTTATAGCGTTGGCTTCTTCCAATGTGCATGGATGAAGGAAGGTGAAACGTTTTACCATGAAAGATGAAAACTCCTGCAGCATGTTTAATATTAACATCTTTGTGCAGAGATCGAGCTGCGGTCTTAATCAGATCAGCAAAGTCTCTAAATTGAAATACTTTGGTCTCACAAAAGTTCTTTGTAATGTCACTGGTGTTGCTGAGTTTTGACCCTAGAAAGCAAAAAAAGACAAATGTTTTACTTTCTGGAAATATTACTTTAAAAGGTAACATTTTCAGTGAATAGACAGGTGATTCTTTTAATTTATTTAATAGAAAAAATACTATGTGTTCACCAGTGTCGGAAGAATTATTTAAGTCAAAGTAGCAATAATAAAAAATAATTGGTTATAAAAAGCCCTGCATTCTTTTACTCAAGTATAAGAAACCAGTTTTTGCAGAGAAAATGGTTTCTGACAAGTGTAATATTATTGTTTATTTAAGCATTAAGTAATTAATTCGAACACATCAACATGTAGGCAAGATTTTAATTTTGTAGCTGGCTGTGGTGGAGCTAATTTTATACACTATTGAGTGATTTAATTTACTTTCTATTTATATTTTAATGCAAAATCTAAAAAGTAGCAAAGAGAAGTACAAGTAACTTAAAATTTACTTCAAATACAGTATTTGAGTAAATGTATTTAGTCACATTGTAACGCTGGAACACTCCAGTCTTGTGTCCACGTCTCAAAGAGTTACTCCTACGATAAACACTAACATCCTGCCCACACTGTCTGGGTCAGTCTGTGTCTGAGATGGAGGCCCGGCTGTGTCACGTCTCCGAGGAGCTGAGCGAGCAGACGGAGCTGCAGCACGCTGCGCTGCAGAGAGCTCAGCTCGCTGAGCAGCAGGTCCGCGAGCTGAGGGAGAGGCTGCAGAGTCTGGAGAGCGAGCTGCTGACAGCAGACCTGCAGCGTGACGGGCTGAGACACAGCAGACAGCATGTGAGTGACATGTTATGTAAGGAAGTAACAGCTCCAGGTAGATAGATGAGAAAAGAATTTAAATGAGACTTATCCATTAAATTTTGTTTGTCTTTTGACATAAGTGTTTGTTTTTTTCCTAGTATGACGAATTCCTGGAGCAGCTGTCAGAGACGTTGAAGGTTGACAACATTGCAGTGGATCTTGGCTTCAACATGAGGCTGAAACTCATCCTGTCACGTGTTGAGCAGCTTGTAAAACAAGAGGGAACAACTTTGTTGGAGAGCAAAAGTTTGACCTACAGTCTGCAGCGAAAGGTGCCATAGTTTATAGTGGTATCAGTGAGATTAGATTCAAAATGACTTTAAGTTTTATCATCTTTAGATAGTAAAAATGTATCTGAACGATCAAACCCAACCTTCTCCAAGTGTGCAGAGTAGCATTTGATCATGAGGACCATCTTTCCTTTCAGTCTTGATGAAATACACAACAGCTCTTTAGTTGGGATGAGCAGCGATACTCCAGTAATTAAAATTCTTCTGATCCCAACAGTTAAAGTCACAGAAAGACCAGCTGGAGAGCAAAGGACTGCACATTCAGCTCCTGAGGAAGAAGGTGTCCGAGCTAGAGGAGGAGAAGAGGAGTCAATCAGCGCTGGCTGTAGAACGAGATGATGCTCATCTGCAGGCCGGCAGGCTGCAGAAAAAACTGGAACGTCTTCAAGCTGAGCTGAAGGTTGTCAAGCATTCCAACACTGAGCTCAAGGCCCAGCTGTCTCATACCAATGAGCTCAAGGTAGAGGGGAGACGGATTCAGTCCAAAATTCAATCCAGAGGCATTTTTACCTCATAGTTTATCATGATTTTGTTCTTATCTGTGTATGAGTGGGTCAGGTGAGGGCAATGCTTTGTAATTGTGCACAAATTATGTAGAGCAGGTTGTAAAAATATATATACATACATACATTAAAAAAACATATTAGAGAGCAATTATCCAACTTGATAAAGCCACCGAGTAACAACTGCTTCACTCAACACCTCTGTCTGACGTGCCAAGTTGAAAGTGATGCAACAGAGTCAGACCATGCAGGAGCAGAAAAAGAGGCTGGACGAGCTGGTGGAGAGGAAGGCCAAGGTGGAGAAGAAGCTGAACACGGTGAGCTCGGACCTGCAGAGCCGCGAGAAGAAGAGCAGAGAGGAGCAGCAGCAGCTCGACAGCCTCAGACAGAGCCTGACTCAGCTGTCTGACAGGGAGAGGGAGGTGAGGGAGACATGAAGATGGACGCTTTGTTCGTCAGCGTCTGAACACAGAAAGTTATGTAGATCATTAATTTTCAGTTTAACACACAAAAAAGTCTCGACGCAAGTTCTGACTCACTTTTTATTTCCCAAATCTTTTAACCACCACAGATGGGAAGTTTTCCCTCGTGGCTGCTGCTTAATACTCAGTTCTGCTGATATAGATGCATACTCACACTATATATTAGTATTTTTATGTCTTAAGCTGAAAAGACCTTAAAGATGCAGTTGGTAACTTTTGCTAACTAGACAACAAGCTAATATTAGCTGTAGCATGAGACTTGTTGAGAAGCAACTCCGCTGCAGCTTTCCCTCCATTTTTGCTTCGGCTCGCGTTTTATTTCGTTTGTTGTCGTTCTCTCTGTCAACGTCAGTTTGAACCGTTGAAGGGAAAGTTGGTTGTTGGCAGAGATGAGTCAGAGCTAATCAGCTTGTAGTGATGTCACCAGCGCAGCATAGAGCGACCAATCAGGACAGAGAATTCACAGAGCGTCACTGACTGGGAAAACAGAATGGGATTGATTGACCACTCTTGAACACAGAGGCATGATGGAAAAACACGGAGATCTTGCGATGGGTCTACTCTCAGACCACATCACTTACTAACAGCTGTCTATGGGTATGAGGCATTTTTTAAAAACAGAACTCAAAAAAGTTAGTGATGTTTATCCCAAAGTTACCAACTACAGCTTTAAGAAAGGTGCTACCTCATGCAAGCAAATACAAACATGGCAGCTTTCTTCCATGCAGAGCTCCCCCTAGTGTCAGCTAAAAGAGCAATGTTTAATTCTGTGTTCTTGCTTTGCAGTATGTTTTAGCTAGCCATACCTAAAGATTCACAATTTTTACCTCGTAATTTCACTGTATAATTTGTCATGAATTTGTGTTAATATCTGTGTATCCGTGTTCACCGATGAACAATCTTGATTACTAAACTGTGGGCATGGATTACTACCCAATAGCATTTTCTCAAGCAGCCTAAAAGCTAAAAATATTTAGAGCTTCAAAGCAATAAAGCTATTAGTGCAAGAGTCAGTCTGTGTATTAAAAAGACTGTCAAGCTGTTCGGGAGTGGCAGGCGGTGCAAATGATTTACAGGTGAATTACAGCTTTTAAGTTCAAACTCAGATACTCTTCTGTCCTCGTTCAGTTGGTGGATTTCCGGACGGTTGTTTCCCAGATGTTGGGTCTGAATGCCACAGCTCCACCCCTTCCAAATTATGAAATCATCAAACTACTGGAGATGCTTCTCCACACTCATCATCACCATCACCACCTTCACCATGTTACTCCGACCTGGCACTGTCCTACTCACCAGAGGACTCATCTCCACCCAATCCAGGAGCTTCCGTCCAGCATGGATCTTTCCCCCTCCAGGTCTCCTTGTCCAGGCGATGCAGCTCAAGTTCACGACGCCAAAACCGATACATTACACTAAACTGCACTTCAATGAAAATATAATGTGTCAAAAAATACTTGAAATAGACCTTATACAGTATAAAATGCTCTATGAAACATATTTTCCTGTTTGTGTTTTCAAGAAAAGCTCATTTTAAATATGATTCACTGAACAAATGTAAAATCACATCAAATCAAATAAAAACACAAGTATCAAAATGAGGATTTGGCATTCATTGTTTTTGATGGTTGCATATACATACATTTTTCATATTAATTCTTTAACCATTATATACACATGTTACATAATTCTGGACTGTTATACATCTGATACTGAACTGACAGTCATACAAAAAATACAATAGTTCTATATGTCATAATTCTCCATCATAAAGTCGCATTTTTATGTTTTGTTTAAAAAATAAAACAGCAAAATGTATAAAGATCATGGATGACGTCTGTTAAACGGTCCGGCTTTGATATTAAAACACACGTTTGGCTGAAATAAATCTTACATAAATGAATGTAATTCAAAGTTTAAAATGGACTGTTTACCACAGACACCGTGAAGGATGTGAGTAAATAAAAGCAAAGATCAGAACTGCATGCCAAAATACAGGTAAAAAAATAATTGTAATGTCAGATATATGTTATTTCTTGTTTTTTTCTTTTTACAATTTTTGAGTTACAAGCAAATTCACAGGCTATTTCAGCGCATTTAACTTTGGTGCTAATCACTGACAGATTCCTTCAGAGAAATACAACACGTGTCAATGAGTTGATCCTCAAACTGTTCATCCAGCAACATCCACGTCCGTTTATCTCACCAAAGATGCTCTGTCACCGACACAGCATTAAATAGAGTAACATAGTGAGATGCTTGGTCCTATTTGCTACACATGAAGATATTTTAGTGTGGATGGCAGCTGTTTCTGCACTACAAATGAAAAACCAAGATCAGTTTGTCAACATGATTCTGGTTGAAGTAATACTGATGCAAATGAGACGCTCTCACAGTCTGCCTAAACTGGAGGAGGTCCGTTAGTGTAGCTGAGCATCGGGTAGAAGGAATGAGCAAAGTTGTTGGACTGAGAGCAGAAGTCCTCCTCAGACATTGGCAGCAGGAAGGCGAAGACCACTAACAGGAGCAGGAAGAACTGGAGAGGCAGCGCCACCCAGAGGACGCGCCACAGAAACGAGGACCGACAAGCTGCCGGCGTCTCTGCATCAGAAGGGCAGGAAGCGGATCCAGCGTCGCTGCGAGACCTGTTCATGCATACACGCATTCACAACGCAGCACAGGCTGAGTTTAGTTCCTCACATCAACCAATGAGAACATACAAAAGCCTGCTCTGAATCTCTTATGTAAGACCTGAGTAATTTAATTAAACCAGCCTGACAGTGTCTTTGCCCTTCACAAATATAAACCTGGCAAAAATAAATGCCAAATTAAATTAACCTAACTCAATAAACAAACTTCACTCCAACTGCTCCGTAATCTAACATCTTTATGTCCAATCACTGCCATGTTCAAGTGCTTTCTACCAATTTTCAATCCAAATAAGATCACAGTTCAACAACAGGGGGACTGCATGACTGTGCTGGACTTGAACACCATGCCGTGTTTGATAGACATCAACAACACAGTTCAAAGCAAATGCTGGGACAGAGTTCCACAGAGTGATCTACATGCTGACTGAGACTGCAGACTGGAGGATAAACACAGGTACAAAGACAAATTACAAAAACAGTCTTCAAGGCAAACATACTGTACGGTTCTGCATCAAACTGACACATTGAAGAGGTAAGCTTGCATTCATTTGCAAAAGACATTAGGATAAAAGACAAGAGGCATGCTGCAAGTATCGGCTCAATAATCAGGTATTTTCTTGAAGGTTTGTGTCCTGTTGAAAAATGCAAAGCATGCCGAGGCAAGACGTTATTAGAAAAAGCTGCTTCGAGTTTAACTGAGTTTTTTGAATGGAAGAGTTTGGGAAATTTGCTAATATGCATTCATACTAAGAGTTAGTACAGAAGAGTGACTGCAAGGCCCGACCGACATGGGATTTTTGGGGTGGATGCCAACACCCATATAAGGGCGAAAATATACATACATAATATGGACTGAATGTGGTTATCAAATACTTAAGACACATATATTGATGGTAGGATATCTTACACTTTACGAACTTTATTCCAAACATCAGTGC
>JAQFJA010000007.1:4802768-4824123 GCA_029874485.1 Naso brachycentron
CAGCAGGAGCCTAATGAAGACTTTTCATTCAACATATTACACAATTAATTGTAAAAATACACTGCTGTAACTCAGTTAGCCGTTGTTTCCTAATGCGAAAAATAACATCTGCTCTCTGATTTTAGGAATGTAATAAATTTTTGTAATTAAATATATTAAAGACTCCCTCCAATTAAAAAGCAAGTCTTAAACCTTGTTCACATGTTAATGGAATGATTTTTATTTGCCACAACTCATATCGTGAGCGAAATAATCAGTCAACGTCATGACTGAACACGAGCTGCAGCCGAGCAGCGAGGGGGTGGGAGGAAGTAGAGGCCTTGTCATTGATCTTTGCACGTTAACTGGAGGCAAATTTGGAGAGTTACATCCAAGCTATTTGAGGACACGAGGGGATTTTTTTCCCTGAGAAAACTTCAAAATATCAATTTAATTAAAAGGAGAAAAACTTGAAAAGACATAAAGAAAACATACTGACGACATTTTGCTCTTCATTTAAAAAAATTAAAATCTCTAAAATTAAAAACTGCATCCGCCACTTTAGAAGTATCAGATTCAAACAGGACAGACTGCACAGGAAGTAAAGGCTTACCTGTTGACTGCTTGTGATGTCCAGGATCTTGGCGAGCTCTCTCAGGTCTCGGGTCACTTCCTTTAGCAGCAGTTTGAGGCGGTTTCCGATAACATGAACCTTCTCTTTGGCCTCCAGGCAGTCGCTGCCCTGAGAGTTGACCAGCAACTGGAGGGACATGTCCTGAAGCGAGGCCACTTTGAGCTGAGAGTCCAGCAGCTCCTGACGGATTTGCTGTGGGGAGTTTGAGTTTGAGACATGAATTCTACAGCAGAAGGAACTATGATTATAAATACAGCCCTTATATATTTGAAACAGATGTTTCAAAGTATTTTTTTTTGCCTGGTTTCCCTGTTAATGTCCAAAATTTTAAACCTTGGGCACATTTAAACACACAAATGCAATGTCCACAGTTAAAGGTCTCCCAGTCAAAACAGTGAAAACCAAAGACGTAGTTTAGATGACGTCTGGAGTTGCGTGGGATCTGATTATGTCACTGTTAAATGGCCACTTTTTACAGATTAAATTCGATCAGATTAAAAGTATGTATTAAATTAAATAGTTTAAAGGACAGTGTCAGGGTTGAATTTAGCTCAAAGCTGCAGCTGGTAACTTTGGGGTAAACATCAAAAACTTTTTTTGTGTTCTGTTTGGAAAAATGTCATAACACTCACAGACAGCGGCTAATAAGTGACGTGGTCTGAGAGTATCATGAGATCTCTGTGTTTTCCCATCATGCCTCTGCATTCAGGATTGATAAAAATCCTATCACTCCCGTTCTCTTTGTCCCATCAATGAAGCTTTCTGTACTCTCTGTCCTGACTGGCCGGTCTATGCTGTGCCTCTTAGCGACAGTACCGTAAGTGTTTTGTGATGCTCGTGCAGAGTGTCGCTGTCCTGGATGGGGTCAATGGGAACCACCTCGTTCCTCCTGCGGTCGATGTTTTCCAACCAGAGCAGCAGTCCGTGGCTCATCTCATGGAAGTCCTGTTAATCAGAAAGTAGAAAATCAACTGTTAGAACAATTATTTTCCTTATTATCATTTTACTTTAATTTTTTAGAAAAACTGAGGTAAAGAAAAGGCTGTTTTCTTTAAGAAGGTCTACAGATGATATCTGGCACTGACCTGACACTGCATGAGAGCTTCCTGTAATGAAGTCCTCCACTCCTCCAGCGAGCTGCCCAGTTTGTCCCACTGGTTGTTCATGTCTTTCAGTTTGGCCTGCAGCTCTCGGGACTCGTCTGAGTCTGACTGCACAAACTCAGCGCTGCACAGGTTGATGGACAGAACAATGGCCTTGCGCTTGTCATACGCCTTCTGCAGCTCCTGCAGATCAACATTTACATTTTACAGTTAGTGATCACAACCATCGAAAGCAACAAACAAAGGATTGCACAAAGAGGACAATTTTCACAACACAGAAAACCAATATCAGGACTTGGTCTATAGTGTGTAAACCAGTTAGGCTGACCGAAGGTATGAGGTTGCTGTGTTATAACTCTAATCAAAATTGCAATCAACTAGATTAGTTTATTCAGTCGCAGGAAGGATCACAATATAATAAGGAGAAAGTAAATAAACGCTAGGAAAAAACAACTGGAATTGTGAACAAGTTTTACAATAAATTTCTGAGGACTATACTCATATCGTATCACTAAGATCTAGTATAATTTAATAGCAGAGAGAACAAAACTCCAGACAAATTATTGTACATTATTTCTAGAATCTTTCAATATTTTGATATATTTTTGCTTTTAATAAAAAAAGTAAGAAAACCCATATAAAAAAGATAAAGTGTCACAAACAACACATTTAAAGAAGAAAACAACACTACCTTGAGCTTTTTGATGCGCTGCTCCATTGTCTGGATGTCCGTGCTGAGGTCCAGCCTCTGCTGCTGCTCCAGCTCTACCTCCGTCTCTCCCAGCCACATCCACACATTGTTCAAGTCCGAGTTCAGCTGCTGCCACTGCTGCTGGTTCTGCTTCGTGCGTAACTCTTTGCTGAGATCCTGAGCCTGCAGGAGCTCCCAGCGCTCAATCACTCCTAGATTGCAGGATGTAAGAGAAACAAAAAAAAAAATGCCGCATCACAAAGGAAAATACACAGCACAGCAACATTTACAAATTTAAAATCATTTCCTTTCAGATATACTCCTATAAATGTAGTGTGGATGCCTGCAGGATGATGGGTTGTTTTCTCGTACCTGATGTCTGGGACTCGGAGCTGCTGGGATCTGCGAGTCCAGACGCTGTGTCTTCCTCCTCCTTCAGCTCGAAGCCGATCCTCTTCACTGTGTCAATACTGCCGCGACACTCACCCAGCAGCCGCATCTACAAAACATAAGCACAGTATTTTAGCTTACAAGTACGGTTTTGTATAGTAAAACCTGTGTGAGGAGATTATAACACATTTTCAGGACTGGAAATACATTTCAACCTTAGGTTTATAGAAAAAAAAGTTATAAACCTGATAATCAAATAATATAATATTTTAAGGCCTTATACCAATGTGCAGGTTGTTACATTGAACATAAAAAGACAAAACAGAATTAATATTAAATTACACATACATATCCCATGTATGAGGCATCCAGCTCTGTGCTCGTGGGTGTGCGACTGCGGCTGCTGTCTGTCTGGTGCAGCTGGAAACGACTGGTGTCCAGAGGGTGAATGTGTGAGTCTGTAGAGGCAACCTCTCCTGCAGACACGACATCAAAGAGTCATCTTTACAGATTAGGGTCAAATATTTGATCATGATGGTTTCTTGAAATATAATTTACAACCCAAGAAGAGATGAGGCCCCGTTTAGACAGAGAAACACAAGATGAGGAGAGCAAAAAATGGGTTAAAAGAAGGAGACGATGTAGATCATTTTCTCGACTACACGTCTCTCATTGTCTCCTTGTGTTTCCTTAAAGGTTGAACATTTCCTTCCATTCTCACATTCAACAAAAACAGCCTCTTTAGTGCTCTCTTGCTCTTTTTCTTGCATTTTTCTTCAGTAATGTGTCTCTGTGTTAACGGAGCCTGTGAAAACTTTACTTCAAACAAATCTGTGAAACCCTTTCAGCAGGAAGTTCAGATTTAAGGCTAAAACAACATGCTTCTCTGAAAAATAAAATGCACACCAAAAAATCCAAGAAGGTTAGCTACACAGCACACTGCAAACAAAAGAAAGAAAGCCAGTTAGAAAGGAGGGTTAGGCTGAATTCCATTTCAGTTCTGCCAAATTAGAGACTGAGGCAGAACCAGTGAGTTGAAGAAGTAAAAATGGAATTGACCCTATGCCCCGGTGTTAGAAAGTGATGCCACTGGTTACAGCGTGTGCCCAAAGTGTGCATAAGAGAAGAAATCAACTCAAATCAAAGTCCAAGCTGGTGAATCAGACTACAAGTGTCACTCAGAGTGCAGCTGTTAATTCTGGCCCCAAACACTTGTGGCATGCTGGGGTCTGCTGTTGCCTACCAGTGGAGGACCTCAGTGTTTGTTCTGTAAGTTTAACATAGGCCTCAGGGCTCTCTGGAATCATTACATCTGCAAGAAACATTATACAGTCACACATTCAGCGAAAGGCATTAAGCTGTTTGACTCCATGAACTGCTCAACCTGTTACTCATCTGCTGTTTTAGCCTTGTTTTAATCGACACTAGATGCATTTTGGAACACAGGAAAACACACTATTGACAATATATTCAGTGACAAAGTGTATCCATCCAGCATAGAAAAAAATCATATCAAATATCAACTAATACTCTGTGGTTCATGTCTAAGGCCAAGTTTAGACGAGAGCAGCCCTACTAAAAACGGAAAAGTCTTTCCTTAGTGTCTCTAAAAAACCTGCATTCACATGACCAACCGAAAGTGCTGTAGTATACATGCCAGGCTTGTAGTCGGCGGTGTAAATTTGAAATGACATGCCATCAGACCTGTCAAAGTTCTTTTCTTCCTGTTGCTGCTAAGCCCTAGGCAGCCACAAATTAAAGAAATTCATCCGTAGTTTGACTTCTGAAATTACACTAAGAACACTCGAATTCAGCTCAATACACCGTCGTCATATTAGACTTGCTTTGGGTGCACTGCGGAGTGTTAGTGCAAATCAGAGTTTGGTATTGGCTACTGAGGAATGCATTGACTTGTGCTACCATTAGCATTAGCTCAGTCACCGCTTTGACAGGCTTTGTGGGTTGCCGGTTTACACAGCCGGAAAGAAGATCGTGGTTTCAAAAGACTACACTCTGGAACCTGGTTTCAAAAGGTTGCGGTTTCAGGGATGCCAGCACGCCGTTGTCATGTAAAAGGAAGACAGAAGCGCAACAAAAGTTTACCGTTTGATGCAAAAACTTGTGCCGTGTAAAGTGCCCCCAAAACTATGTCTGAAAATTAAATAATGTGCTAGAAAAATTGTGTCTTTTGCAAGAGTTATTTTATAAAGTCGCCAAGATACAGAAAGTTTCAAGCTTTGAAAAGTCTCTCATAACAAACTTACCTGAACAATTAGATTGGAGTCTCTCTTTTTAAAGTTACCTGCTCTTTTGAGCAGCTAAGATGTTGCGTTTGATAAGATTCTCTTTTTGATCCACTTATCACAGATTACCTTGTTTTGCTAACATTCGAACCACAGAAAACAAATAAATAACAGTCAACCAAATTTACCCACTGATTTGAGGACGACTGTAGCCTTGAGTTTGGCATTATGGCAGTCACCATCTTGGGTTTTTGAAGCCAGAAGTGACTATATTTGAACAAGAGGTTGGAGTTGAAGAGGAGATGCATTGCTACTAAAGACAGCTGGAGGCTGCTGTCACTTAATTGTACATAACCTCAAACCTCAATACAATCTAAATGAGTGAGTAATAAAAAAATTCACCCCCCTGCACTGCTGTCATTAACAGGTTACGGTAATTAGCTACAGGGACCAAAACTGTTTTTTCTTCCAGGTTGTAAACATGTTTATTTTTTCTGTTATTTTTTTAATATGGGGCTCGAAATCGACTCACTTTTAGCTACAAGAGGCCATTCGAGGAACTGCAGATTTGCACTTCCTGAGTTGGCTCGATTGTTTAGGGTTAGGTTAGGTCAGAGTCCGCCATGAAACAGCACTTTACTTAAGTACAGTTTTGCATTTGAGGTCTTTCTAAGCACCCTTCAGTAAGACTGATAAGGGGTCACAAATTATGACATGGATCTTACAGAAGAGAAGTATTATTCTGTTAAACATAGTTATATAAGTTTTCTAACTTATTTTTGATCTTTTCTTTTTTCTTTTGAAATACCAGATAGTTTCACTTCTTAGAGCTTCAACGTTCACATTTCAATCATTCAACAGCTTAAGAGATTTAAAAATAAAATCAACAAACTCATTGACTTATGAAACCTGTAACAAAAGGTGGCAACTACATAGTGCATTAAGTGGTCACACGCCATTTCTCAAACACCACTGTCATACTTTTCTATGTCACAAATGGCTTAATTAAGATTTTAACTTTTAGCATTTTGATTGGTTTGTGTTTAGAAACTAACCTGACAAGGCTGAGGCAGGACGCTGCAAGAAGTCTCCCTCCTCGCTCTGCTGTTCTCTGAGAGCCCTGCTGGCGCTCTCCAGCCCGCGGCTCAGGTCGTAGTCATGATCCCACTCCAGGGGAATGGAGTCCACGCTGGCCGGAGTGTCCCTGCCTGAGCGCTCGGTCCGAAGCTGTGCTGCCAGGGAGGCCGAGCGCCCGGAGGAGGGCAGAGGTGACAAGAAGCCGTCGCCCAAACGCTCGTTCCAGGGTAGGCTGGACAAATCGCAGGGCTCGTCCAGCTCCAGCTCACGGTCCGAGAGCGACACCTCAGTATCGTCATCTGCAAGCTGAAGAAAAAGTTCAAGACATACAGAGTTTATGCAGAGGAGAGTGACAACGCAGATTAATAAATAAAGTGCTCTCAGTTCTTACAGGAAGTCGAATGAGCTTCTTGTAGTAGCGCTCCACTCGTCCAAACACTTCCTGACAGTAGCGCTGCAGCTCCTCCAGTTCCTCTTCGATGACGGCAGCATCCAGAGGCTCGCTCTTCTCTATCAGCGCCTCCCCCTGATGGAAGATGTGCTCGATCTTCGCTGTAGTGAGTGAGATCTCCTGCTGAAACGACTGTGGAAACGGAGGAGAAGGAGCACAGATGAATAAGTCTTCACTGATTCTGTTTTTCATTCTAAACACAAGATTCCTTCACAAAATGCAAGACATTTTTTCCAGATGTTCACTTCCAGATTTGATTTAACCACTTAAATGTTCAGTTTGACTTGTGTGGGAATGACTTTGCAAAATTATCTCATTATATCATTATGGTTTTATGTCAATTTGGCTACTCTTCACTTTCGCAAATATCAAAATATATGAGATCAGCGGTACAAACCTTAAGAAAAAAAGACAAAGTGCAAGATAATCTCAATTGCCAAAAAGTTCATAAAGTATAAAGTTACAATACACACACGTGTAGTAGTCAATACAAACACATTCATACATGTGTGGGTGTGAAATTTTGTGACGAACCTACCCTGAGCTGTTTGATCTTGGCCTGAATGTCACACTCAGAGAAGTGTTCGATGTTGGTGAGCTGCAGGTCCATCTCAGTCAGCCACACCAGGATGCCGTCTCTGGCTGTTTCGAACTCCTCTCTCTGACTGATAAAGTGCTGCGCGTTCAAAATAGAGACGCTGCTGTTAGAATGAACTGTACATTAACAATGCCTCCTCTGTGGCTTCACTGATGGCGCATTCAGTTAAACAGGCAGAACACACAGATGAACCCATTTTAAATGAAAAGGAGAAGAAAACTCATACATGCATGCAATAAAAGATTTCAGTGTAATAATGAACCTTAAGCCTGCGGAGGATTGATGCGACCCTCTTCTGCAGGTTGTCCCATCGCTGATTGGCATCGTGAGCCATCTCCCTCAGACGACAGGAAGAGTCAGTGCGGTTTTCTCTGGCCAGACGGCGGTATTGCTTGTTGATTAACTCCAGCTGGGTCAGACTTTCATGGACTTGCCTCTGGAAGGCCTGCAGAACAGACTTCCATTAATGTGCTGGAAATGAACAGCGATGGCTTCTGGCTTCAAAGACTATACCAGTGTTACTACATGCCATTGTCCTTTGTCAACACTGGCCACATACATTACAATAAACCCTACACATTTTTCCCAAAATAGCTTTGTCTGTGAAATATTGTGTTGTTTACATTTTGCCCATATTCAATAAACGTCACAGAAAGTACCTGAAAATGTGTGACAACACTAGTTGAACAGAGCGTCAGTGTCAAAATTCTTCTTCGTGTTAATATTCGAGCTAGGTAGGCAGCACTTGTAAGAAACTACTTTTCCAGGCGTAATAACTTTCATTCCAGCGGCTCCCCACTCCCCTCTCTCTCTCACTGTGTGATTTTTGATCAAATCAGTGCAGAAGAAGAGTGAATTACCTACATAATTTTACATGTTCTACAGTGTTTCGATACCTTGCTTCAACACAAATGGCAGTGAATGGGGTTTAAAAATGAAGTCTGACATCTACTTAAGTGCATTTTAAGAAATTTAAAAACAACATTTGTAGAAGACGGGCAATCTCCACTGCTAGTGAGAGGTCACAAACAGACTGGTGTGGTCCTTTAAGATGAATTAATCTGTCATGTGTTCTGTCTCAGATGAAGTTTTTAATAGTTTGCACAGAAAACTTTTGCAATACCTCAAATTTCTTAAGTTCCTCTTTGGCTACAGTGTATAGGACACCCGAGGAGTTGGGAAGAGCAGCAGTCTTTTCTGAAGTGGCCAGCCACTCCTCAAATCGTGCAAAGTCGTCCAGGAATTTCTGCCACAAACGCCACGTCTCCTCAATCCTAACACAAAGAAATATCAGTCAAAATGTCATATTTACACACAACAACATCACAGGCTTGTCTTCCATCTGCACTAAACTGTCTTCCTGTTGTCATCTTACTTGAGTCTCCTCTCCATGGACAAGGCACAGATGCTCCTCCAGCGGCGATCAAGGCTCCGAGTTGCCTGCTGGATGGAGTCGCACTCTGCGTCGGTGGCGCAGGCGTCACAGTCGTGCAGAAGCACCTCACACAGGTTCAGGACAGACGCCACTCCTGTGCTGTGTTTCTCGATGTCACGCTGAAGCTCCTACATGGTCAGAGGAGATAAACGGAAAGTGAGTACATATGAGTAATTATATTAATTATTTTATATTAATTATTATTTAAGAGACTAATGCAGGCAGATGGGATGAGAAAAATAACAAAATAATAAAATAATAACAAGATAAACATATTCAAAAGGGTCATTTCCCAGCACAGACAAAATGCTAAGATTTTAAAATGACATTTCAGATCTGCTTGTCCCTGTTTAATTAGTTTTTGCTGTACATATTTAAAGCACTGTGCTGCACACTATCTTACCTGCTGCAGATCGAGCTTCCTCTGAATCTCCTGGAAGTCGCAAGAGTCGTAGGCGATGGGTTTGGACAGCTCAGTCTCGATGTGTGCCAGCCAGGAGCGAAGGCTACTCATGTTTTTATCGAGCTGCTGCACAGCCACCAGAGTTTCTCTCAGCTTCTTTACTCTGTGAACACAAATCATTAAACTCTGTTGGTACAACTGAGGAGGCAGGAAACTCTCGAAAGGGATGAAAACTGTAAAAAAAACTTGTTTTGTGTTGGACTGGACTGCTTAAGTTAGTCAGGTGTGTGTTTTTTTACCTGGCTCCGATGAGGTCCAGCAGGTGCTGCCAGCGGTCGCTGACTTTGTTGAGTTTTTGTTCGATTTCAGTAGCTTTGCTCTTATGACTGGCTCTTGCCAGACGCTCTCCCAGCTGGTGCAGCTGCATCTTGTTCTCCTCAGCCACAGTGATCTCCTCCTGGTAGTCCTGAGACACAACCAGAAGTTAAAATGCTTCTGTACATCAAAGCAAGAACGAAAGTCAGTAAAATGTGACAAGATTTTGCAATACAACAAAAGAACCATGAATGTGTCTGGCTGTGTTTACATTACAAATATGCAAGAAGCATGCAGGAAATGACAACACAAAGATTAGTCAAAAACAAAAAAAAAAGCAAATGAAGAAGCTACTGCCTTATTAAGTCATGCAGAAATTTTCTTTCTAGTTAAAAGGCAACAACATATCCACCTCCTTAACCGTCCCTCCATCAGTAGAGCAGCCAGTTGTGACTTAAGAAGTACTTACCTTTCGAAGCTTCTCGATCATCTCCTCGATGCTGATGTCTCCGTTCTGGGACACCTTGCTCTCCATGTTGGTGAGCCACTCGCAGAGCTCCTTGTACTTTTCATTGAATACAGTCCATTCATTTAGCTTCTCGCTTACCTGCTGCCTGCGCAGTGACAGCTGCAGAGACACAGCAAAATATTTTCAGTGAAGTGCATCATTGTGCAAAGGGCATGAGTGCATGTTAAACAAAAGCATGTTCATGTTTAAAAAGTCTGAAAAGGAAGCAGAGATCACAGAGATCACTGCACCGTAACTGACTCATTTGCATAGAGAAGCGAGTGTGTGCTTCTGTGTGTTTCCTGTGTGCACATTATATCTGCACTTCACAGGAAGTTCTCTGAAAAAAATGCACCTCTGAGGTTTCACTTTGCATGCGAGAGCAACTGTTACAGACAGGTTTCCTTTTTTGAAGTCTGCAATTGAAAAATCATTTTAAGTAACATTAAAGTGATCTAACAGCAGATTCTGTATTTATAGTTAAGAATCATACAAGTTGATGTGATCAAACAAAAGAGGAAGAGGAAAGGCTCTTGTTTGATCTTCTTTTTATACAGTGAATGAAAAGTCTGTGTCAACATTCTCCTTCAGTAAGATTCGGCTGCACTTCGAACTGATTTGTCACATAAATATTCTGTCTTTTATCCGATGATGGTAAACTGCACTTGATGTTAAGTAACCAACATTATTCAAACAAAGGGATGACCATCTAAAGATTTTTTTGATACCAGCACCACCATTTGGTATCTAAAGGAACTGCAGAGACAGTGTATCAGACAAAAACACCTCCTGAGTAACATATGTTACATTGATAACAAGGTGTAATACAGTGCATGGTTATGAGGTACTTGTTCATAGTTTTACTGTAATAATGACCAGGTAGGTACATAGATACACGGTGTACAGTATGTGCAGATCAGTTAGATACAGGCAATGTGTGTACATTTGTGTGTGTGTGGTTCTCTACCTGGTGGCAGATTTCGTCCCATTGTCGATGCAGCAGCTCGATTCTCTCCTGCAGGACAGACAGGTCCTCTGCACTGATGTAACAGGACAGAGACTCGCGCAGCACGGTGAGATGTGTCAGGTCCCCAGACCAGCCATCAAACATACTCTCCAGGTCCTGTCATTGAAACAAAAGTAATGTTATTATAACATTCACTTATAAATATTCCAGACAGAACTTTTATCAGCATGTCAACACAACTCAAATGACTTTCACAGTCAAATTAACAGATGAGGCAACTAAAATCTGCACTGATTCTCTTTAGGCCAGTGTCCCCAAAGCCATGTTGAGTTTGTAGAGTTTTCTTGTGCAAAATGTCCACTTAATAAAATTACTGAAAAACACTTTGATGCTGTCACCTTGCAGCGCATTTGCTCAGCTTGCAGATCCTCATGGTGATCGGGAAGATGCTGAGAGAGCTGCCGCTTGAAGGCTCTGAGTTTTTCCAGAGATCCACCGATCCCCCTCTCACACCTCTCCCAGTCCTGTACATGAAACAAAAATGGTTGAAGCTGCATCAGGGCAATGAAAGTGACAGTTAAAGAGAAAAAGAGGAGTTATTTTTTGACTATTGTCTCTAAAATCATGTTTTAAAAAACAAAAGAGAAGCGTTCAGCTTGCACCTACAATATAAAAACATTTACTGAATCCCTTTATTGCCTTCTGAGGTTTGTCTGCTTTACCTTCAACAAGGTGGCAAGTTCTTTCTTCTGTTCATCCAGGCAGACGCAGGCATGTTTCCATCGATCCTGGATCTCTGTAAGCTCCGCCTGCAGGGCCACCTCTGCCCGGCTATCGGCCGACAGCAGCAGCTGTCTGCCAGCCTCCACTGTCAGGATGTAGCTGCCCTGCTGACGCTGCAGCACCTTCTCCTTCAGCTGAACCAGAAAGCACAATCATTCATATAAAAATCATTCTGTATTATACAGCTACAGTCCTGTTATTTCTGTTCTGTAATCTTTTTCCAGCACCATCTGGATAAATCAAGGTGTTACACACTTAAGCTTGTACATTATGTACCTGCACAGCATCCAGCATGGAGCGAGCTTGTTGCAGAGGCACAGTCGTCCCTGTCTGAAGGGCTTCTGCAGGGTGGGAGACCTCCACCAACCACCTGCGCAGCTTCTCCACCATTTCTTTGTAGCGCTGCCACTGGCGTATCAGGCTGTCGATGATGCCTCGCCTCTGCTGAGCACGACGCACAACGCCCTGCCACTGGTTGCTCAGGAGAGCCAACTTCAGGTTGAACTCATCTCTGTAGGAGAAAGAAGTAATGTCATTGTCAAAAGGATTTACTAAGAATAAAATAATATTAAAATGATGCGACTGACTGATCAGAAACAGTGTTTACCTGTCATCTACCTGACCCTGCTCTAACATCCTCTGTCCATCACTGATAATCGAGTGCAGGATCTGCTGCCGACTGAACATCTCAGCTTGGAATAACTGGAAGAAAACACACTGACGATTAATGACTGATACATTAAAAAAAACAGTTGTTTCAGGGACTTTTACCTCAAAGAGACTCAGACCTCATGAGCTTTTTGCTGCTCCATCAGACTCTGGTAGTTTCCGGAAATTTCCACTGCTAGATTCTCCTCTGTTTGGACCAAGAACTCCATCCACGTTTCACATTTCTCCAAGAACGTCTGCTGCTGCAGCAGGAAGGACTGAAGTTTGCTGCAAGGAACCAATTAAGCAAATATGTCACTTTAATGTTCAGCCATTTCATCATTAACTAACCTAAACTGTAAATCTGTGGTGTTTTTGACTTTGTTTGCGCCACACTTATTTTCAGAAATGAGTATAGAACGTTCGCAAAGGCTTTCACCTTTAACTTCCACCTTTGGCATATGTTTTGTGTATCATACCTAAATCTCTCTGTGGTCTGTGCTGATGCTGTTGACCAGCTCCTGTTGAGGTTCTGCATGCGCTTGATCTCTGAATCGTTGAGAGGAAGCCGGTAACCGAGCTCATTGAGACGCTCCAGTTCAGGAGCCATACTGCTGAATTTCAGCATGAGCTTCTGCAGGAGGACAAGAGAAAATATAATTCCTAAACTCCAGGACAGTCAGAGAAGTAGATTTTTTCAACTCACTGATAAATAAAACAACCTTGAGCTCCTCCATGCGGTCCTGGATGACTGTGAGGTCGGTGCAACCATTGGGGTCTTGTGCCTTCAGAGCCTCCTCAGCTTCAACTATCCAGCAGCTGAGTGAATCCAGCTGATCATTGAAGGTTTCATAGTCTTGAACTCCAGTCTGGTGTGGAGAAGACATGTTAGCAAGTGTAAAATTCAATAGATTTCAATAGACAGATTGCAGTCAAACTGCTTCTCTCAAATGTTTTCCTTTACCTGCAGAGTGGTGAGTTGTCTGGTGAGCGCCTGCTCCACAGCAGCCAGCCGCTGGGTGAGAGAGAGGTGATCTGACTGGATGGCAGATGCTGCTGATGTGTCCACCTGCTGTTTCAGCTGATCACCCAGTTCTTGGAGAACTTGCAGGGAGGCCTGAACTCGAGCCTGGGACCGCAGCACCTCCTGACAAAAAGCATCCATAAAATTACAATTTTGTGTTATTTTAAACTCAAACTAAATTCTGCTGAAGCAACAAAAAAGGTAAAAGACAATGTCATATACTGAACGGTTGTTTGGATGAAAAATGAATCATCAGTGACACAGCTGCAGCTTCACTCACGCTGCACTCTTGGATCCAGTCGGACACTTCCTCGTCAGCGATGTCCTTGCTGCAGGCGAGCTTGAGAAGCTGGTCAGCTTTGTCCTCCTGCAGCTGGATGCTGCTGCAGCTCTGCTCGTAAAGCTCCTTGTAGCGCTGCCATAGCTGGAGCAAAGCTTTGCTGCTCCTCAGACGCTCCGCAATCTCCTCCAGTAAGCCGGTCCATCTGCACGCAAATATGACAGGGGTCAATGTAAAAGAGAATTAAGACAAAAAAAACAAACAAACAAACAAAAAAGACTGCACCTCAATCAATCATGATAAAGACTGTGATTTGTGTATTAAACAAGCAAATAAAAAACACAAAAATGTTAGAGTTAATGAAGATCACCTTGCATTGACATCCTTCAGGGCGTTGTTGAGAGAGTCTGACACTGATGGGTGACACTCTTTCAGCAGTTGGTGGGTCACAGCACCAAACTTCCTCAGACTGCTCTCCTGTTTCTCCAGCTCTTCCTGCAAATCCTTCACAGGGGACACACAGATACAATATAATATATAATTCAGCAGGTGGGAAAACAGGGTTTAAGTCCAAATTTAGAAATATTCCCCTGATTAAAAACAAAAACTCCACTTCATCACAACAAGATTTGTCTGGAGTACATGCCTGCTGACACATACAATAAACTAAACACCTCCTCTTAATCACATACCTGCAGACTTTGCACCTGCAGCTGAACAGCCTCCAGGGAGCCCGTGAGGAGGCGGAACCGAGACACAGAGTACCTTCCCTCCATCAGGTGGCCATTGATCTCCTCTGAAGCTCGCTTGTATAGACTCCACTGATCAAGCACTGACTTCAGGCTGATGTTTAGCTGCCCTATCTGTTGAAGACGGGATAAAGTGACATACAGTGAGTTCAGTGAGTAAAGATCCCGGCAGAAAAAGACCAGAGCGAAAAGATAAGCATAGATCAGTGAAACCAAAGCTACACATTAAAACATGAGAGTCGAAGGGGAACAGGCAAGCTTACTAAGTGGTCCAGGTTAGCCCAGGTGTGATTGACACCCTGGAGCGTCTCCATGACAATAGCACAGGCCTCATCAGTCTTGTTCTGGACAAGGGCACAGCCCTGCTCCTCCACCCTCTCCAGCTCTTTCTCTTTTTCCTTCATCAATTCTTCCATTTCCTAGAAAATAGTTTTAACATTACACAAAACACAGAGCCACATGTGTGTGACAGTAAGAGCATGTTGGGAAACGACATGTTTTCGTAAATCAGTGTTGGCACAATAAGAGACACCCACCTTGCAGTCTTTGAGCGCATTTTGCACAGATGTTAAATCCTCTATGCGGTGTTTCCTTTTCACTCTTTCTTCCTGAGTTGCCATCCAGGACTTCAGGGCCTGAACGCTGCTTTCATACTCCAACCACATCTCCACAAGGCTCTCCAGAAACTGGATCTGCAAGAAATTTATACAAATTAAACTGCAACATCCAGAGAATTAATTTAAAAAATTTGATCAGTCTTTCAAACTCAAAGTCAAGGGTAATCATTTCAGCATAAATTGACCTGCTGGAGAACTGGGAGAACTAAATGCAGATTTTTTTTAAAATGTTACAAAATATGAATGTTTTGGAAAATTCTAACAGGTTTGCCCAAACGTTTATCTGTCACTGTTACATGCTGTTACAGTTTCATTAGCAGCATCGTTGCCTCACCCTCTCATTGATTCGACCTTGTAGGATCTGCCAGCGACGGTTCATGGCTCCCAGCCGCTCAGCAAAGTCGGTCTTATCACTGCGCTTGCTCTCCACATCCTGACCGCTGAGCTGCAGCACCGACTGGTTGACAAAGTCCACGGTCAGCTGCTTACAGCTTAAATCTACTCTGAAGCCCTGAGTGGGAGGAAACTTCATTAGTCATGTTTGTGCAGTCATGATGAATTACAGATTATAACAACATAACTATCAGTGAAGTAGGAGTTCATTTAAAAAATACTTAACAATGCAAACGAGAACATGTTTAAACAGCAAAAATTTGTACACACACTTGACAGAAAAATGTTTCTGCACCTTTAAAAATAAAAACAAACATTTAAAATCCTTGAAATACATGCCATGAATCTAAAAAATCTTTATGACAAGAGTACTACCTTGTATTTTTGCAAGTAGTCCTGAATCACATTTGACCCGACTGCACTCTTCAGGTTTTCTTCATCCTCCTCAATGACGTTCTCCATCAGTGAAATCCAGTTACACAGCTCGGAAATTGCATGACGAGAGGCCAACTTCTCCATTTGAATCTAAGAGATAAATTTACCAACATGTTAAACACATAAAAAAACCAAAACAAAACATACATTCTGCCAGCTTTAGGGCAACCCGGTGGGAAAACTTCCATTTCCAAGTAAAGCAGCAGAAAGGGTTAATCCAATTTGCCCTGCAGTGGCTAAGCCTGTTCAGTCACACTGCATGTGACAGTACCTGGTGCAGCTTCTCCTGGACCACCGGGATGCGTGTGAGCAGCTCAGTCCACTGAGTGTCGATGCGTGCCAGGTCAGACCGAAGCACCACCGTGTCCACTTTCTTGAGACGCAGCAGCTGGTTGCCCTCGGCTACCACAGAGCTCTTCAGGCCGGACTTGCCCTCAACTTCTTTTGAAAACTCCTGAGATGTACAGAGACAGAAAACATCACCTGGGATGTAGTCAAAGGTGCACTTTATGAGAGCACACGGTCCTTTACCGCTACCCTTATCATTATTCACTTTTTGTATAAAACGCAGATTGTTTTTTAATCACTTTTCGACACAGAAGCGTACTTGTTGTTCATTCTGTATTTTGTGGATTTTGTAGTAGCCTAAGCTATTTGATTTACTTTGTTAATGCAGGTTCAAGCTGAGAGTCACCACATGCACACACTCACACACAATACACATAACCTACCTGGACAGATCAACAATCAACTTCAACAAACCCAACTAAGAGCAAAAACTGTTATGACCCTGGGGCCTCTGCTGGTCTGGTGTTGTGCTGTGTCTGTTTGTGTGTGTGTTGAAGGTTTCCCTGACTGACATTATCATAGTTGATGGCGAAATGAAGGCAGCTGGCCAGAGCCTTCACATCCCCCATTTAACCCACCCTATCCTGCCACTCGTATGACTCCCTCTCCTGGCACTACGTTCTTCTGTTCAGTTACTTTATTGTTTGACTAAAGCCTATGTTGAAGTTCATATTCATTAAGTAGATCTGCTTGTAATCATTTATATTTTTGCTACATTTGTTGTTCCTTTAATTAACTTTGTTAAATAAAGTATTTTCTTTTTGCTTAAAACCATTCATTGCTTTCTCATTTGTTGTAGTCTGCCAGCTGGCCATAACACAACAAAAAACAAGAAAGAAGAAGCACGTAGAAGTGAACCCTAAAGGCGTATGGTTGTAGCTTGGCATTATCCAGAAAGCTGTTGACCTCAAGACCATATGTGAACACTGAAAGAATAGATAAAAGTTGGTCACTTAATGATAACTGTAATAAAAAATGGTTGGGTAGTATTTCCTTGAAGTTTCCTCATAAAAATGGAACTACTACGTGTCTACCAGCAGAGCATGTTGGCAGTATAAATGCCAGGTATTTGTAGTACTGTATCTGGCAAAGAGCCTGAATCTCTATTGTTCAATACAGGTGAAAAATGTAAAACAACACGAAATCTGTGGCCTCACAAGGAAAGCGGAGAGATGGTCTCGGACAGACTCCAGCTCCTGTGGGACTAAAACCGCCTGCGTGTTCCAAAACTCGAGACGCTCCAGGGCAGACTGCAGCCACTGACTCAGCTCTGCACACTCCCTCTGATACCTGCAGGGAAACCACAGTTCAGCCACAGAACAATGTCATGCTGCGTGTTCAGAAAATCTGCTTACAATCTTAATATTTTACTTTGTAAACCTGAAACCTGCACTCACGTCTATGTCATTTTTATTTTGATCCCAAACAGTTCAAATTCTGACGTGTTTCTGACCTGGTCCAGTGTTTGAGGATGGCCTCCAGGCGCTGAAGTTCCGTGTTGACCTTGCTCGTGTTGTTGAGCCAGTGTTCACCGAGCAGTGCGAGCTGATTCTCCAGAGCGGGACAACAAACAGACTGCAAGAGATGTTTGCCCTCGTCCAGCACCTGGTAGAGTTTGTGCTGGTGTTCTGTCAGCCTCCCCCTGAGACCCTTCACAGAGAGAGAAGAGGAGCAGATGAGGCTTGTGGAGGCTTTGAGGATTATAATTATATCATATTCTAAAATCTGTATCACTTTGTACCTGATACAGTGAGATTCTGTCCATGAGTCTTTCCTCAGTCTCCTCCACCAGCCCAACAGTAGGAATATTTCCTTCAACTGCCTCCAGCTGGCGGTTCAGACTCTGATAATCCTGCATCAGGCGGCACCAAGTCTGAAAAGAAATAAATAAATAAAGAGAATAGAAAGAAGATTTGAAATAGAAACTGCTGACCAGTAAAAACTTCAGATGATTAGACAGACCACTGCAAGTGATTGTTGATGAGTTTCCATAACTTTTTAATGACACCTATTCTCTTAAACTAATATTTGTCAATACTCAATGCACTTTGTTCCTGAACAGTCTTTGCAGTGAATATTAGTGTGCCTGCTTTCTCTGCAGTGAAAAAGCAGATCAAGGATACAAATGTTCATAAACACCTAGTGCATACGATGAGAAAATGTCCTCTGGTTTTCCCTCTGATGTCCTATGACTGCTCTGTCTGTTTATTTAGCAGAGTTGTCCCCGACAACTACTCGCTGCTGAAGCTGCAACTTCAGTCTGAAGGCAGCCTACATGTTGCTTTCAAGGACCTCGGTGAATCACAGAGCTGAGGCAGAGCAGTCGTAGGACATCAGAGGGAAAACCAGAGGACTTTTTCTCCATAAAATATGACTTGATTTTACTAAAATTGCTGTTTTGTGCAACATATTAACATGCATTGTTAAATTTCGTTTTTCGAAGCCACTGATCACGGTCAAAGTTACATAGTGCTGCTTTAAATAAAATAAAAGCGATCACATATTTTTCCTCTTTCACCTCCAGGATGCACTCCAGCTCCACTCCTTTGCTGTGCGCCTCTTTGAGGACCCTCTGAGCCTCAGCCAGTGTCTCCTCCAGGGTCTGACTCTCTTTAGGAAGCATCAGACTGCTGATTTTTCTGAAGTATGTTTCTGTTAGAATCATATGAGACTCCAGACCCTGGAAGAACTCCTAGGAAACACAATAAGACACACACAAACACACCACTGAGGAGAATGTAGAACAACATCTGCCAGTTCAATGTTTTGCACTGTGGATAATCAAGCATTTCTATTTTAACAACGTTGAACATACCTTGTGTTTGTCCAGGTGATTCTGGACCTCCTCCACAGAGCTGGCAATGATCCTGTGATCGGCGGCCATCTTGTCTTTGGCTGTGTCCACCAGGTCAGTCAGGTCCTGCAGAGCTCGCTCATACTGCTCCTTCAGAGCCATGTTCTGATTTAGCCCACTGCGGCGGGAACCCACCGTCATCACCAGCTCCTCATAGGAATCCTGAAAACACACACACACACACACACACACACACATACACATACACATACACACACACACATACAAACATTTTGTTTTCATTTTTGTTTTTCTTTCCTTTTTTTAAAATCAATTTCATGTTGTACATTTCATATTTAACTGTATTTGCCAAAAAGTTAACAGCATATTTTAAGTTTTTGTACCTGTTGTAAAAAATGTTTTAAAATAATTACTCAGTTTAAAAAATTTAAGTAATTAAACAAATGTTTAAAAAATGTTGACCCGACATAATGTAGGTTTTTTAATTTTAGAAGCGTCATTAGAATCTTAAACTACTTTTTTTATTAATGACATCTTGTGACAAAATTACTAAGGTTATACATAAGTAAAAACTATTCTGAGCCACTTTATTACTGTACACTTTTCTGTGAAAGCAGTCATTGATGGTCATTACCTGAAGCTTCAGTATTTTGTTTGTTGATATCTGATCCGCCTGCAGTGTTGCTCCTCTTGTTTTGAGCTCTGAGATTCTCTGTTCAAAGTCCTTCAGACTCTCTTCTGCACTGGCAATAACCTGAAAGGACAGCGACAGTTTTAATGAACGACATTCACGATCATGTTTTGTAAGCTTTTGTGGGTGTGTGTGTGGGTGTGTGTGTGTTACCTCCAGTTGTTTTGTGGCGGGTCTGTCCATGGCTCCAGCTAAGGCCTGCAGGATCTGGCACTTGGTTTCAATTAAAGCAGTTTGGAGAAGCTGCAATTCAGTCTGTATCAGACAAAAGAAAATTTACAGAACAATTACATTAAGGTGTAGTAGTTTACACATGCTGATGCACTTCTTTCAAGTTCAATAAAAAGAAACGGGATTCAAAATAATAAAGAAACATTTGCTAAACAGTTCCTAGCTCTGGAAATTTCACAGTATTAGCCAGTGTTTTGGTTTAATAATAGACATTCACCGAGAAAGCAACAAATACAAATAGCCAGCAGACCTGATAGGCTGTGAGCTCATGTGCTCTGCTCCTCATGTGGTCACAGCGTTGTCCCAGAGCACAACCCAAGGCCCCTAATCTCTCCTTCAGGCAGTCAAGGTTGTCCTCCAGCAGCGCTCGGTCCTCCTGTCTCAACGCTGAAGACCCTGCGAGCAGAGCCTGGCTGAGCTTCACGTCCTCTGTGACATGCCTCACATCGTTCTCTAAGGCCTACAGGAAAGAAAAAATCCAATTCTTTATACTTGAGCCACACATTGTACTGTATCTGTAATCAACTTCTTGCAGAGATCAGGTATTTTCACCTGACATCCAAAGGCATTACCAGACTCATATGATTCACTAGTTTAAACCTTCTGCAATAATCAGAGAAACTGCTCAAATACTCCTGATTGTACCTCCTGCTTTTGAAGCTGGGTCTCTGCATTTTCAGCCAGCAGCACCGAGCCAGAGAAGACGTTGTTCTCCACAGTATCCAGCCAAGAGGAGGTGGACGACACAGCTGTGAAGAGCTGCTGCTCCATCTGCGGCACCTGTGTCTCACCACCGCCGGGCTGTGCACACACAAGAGGGTTGCATATTTCCCTTGACACATGTCGAACAACATGATTTAATGGAATGCACAATAATGTTATGGAAATACACAAACCTGAGTGGTCATGTCCTCTATGGTTTGTCTGAAGCTGTCATAAAGAGTCTTCAGGGCAGCTTTGTCAGCATGGGTTTTTCCTTTGAACAGCGGCCCAGCTGTGGTCACACGAGAGGCTCTGGAATATACCTGCAAAATAACAACAACACGTGACAACAGTTCCTGGCTTTAAATGTGATAACAACCAGAGCAACGATCATACATTTTATTTCTGCTAGAACAATGATCGTACCGGCTGTTTGTGGTCCTGCTCCAGAGTTTTTTGCAGGAGCTGCAGTTTAGTTTTGAGTTCGAGTCTCAGGCTCTCCCACCTTTGCCTCATCTGCTCTCGAGCAGCCTGAGATTCTCTCTCAACCAAAGCTGCTGGTGAAAACGGCTCTGTTGTGCTGCACAGTGACAGAAACAGGAATCAATTAATGTTCAGTTCAAAAGGCACAAATTAACTCAACATGGTCTGAGTTTTATTTACATTAATGACCCTAGGGTCAGACCAATATATCGGTTTGCTGATATTATCAGCTGATACTGGCCTAACGCAGATATGTCAGTATTGGCGTATATATTCTTCTGTTTTGTCAGGCAGAGGGCGGTCCATTGATTAATAACTGATAAATTGATGTTTGAAATAAAGTTTTTAAAATGTAAGATATT
>JAQFJA010000007.1:4826037-4840789 GCA_029874485.1 Naso brachycentron
CACGCCAATCCCGGCACAGGGATCTACAAATCGTCTGAAAGCCACAACCCCTGACTACTCCACCCTGTGCTGCTAACAGGGCTCCCGTCACACAGAGCCATCTGCATAATCTGCTTAAGACGAGTGCTACAGTCGCTTAGGAGCCCAGCCATCTGAATGCCCCTCCAACTCTGCTAATGCTCTTGTTTACTAACTGAAAGGCTTCTACCCCCTGGGATGATCCACATGTGATAAAGGAAACAAAATATTTAAGTATAAGACGGATGGAGTAAATAATCCACTGGCAAATTTGCCATAGTATGCTGAGCATTGAGACAATGGCTGAACATGCAGAAAACAGCATCCCTACTCACAGCACTGTCATTCCTGACAAATAAATATGAGATATTGTAGACATGCATTCATAAATGTATTTATATTCTCAAGTAATAATTCCAATTAGCATGTATGCATGCATTGCTCTCAATAAACAGCAGGGGGAGTTCTTACCTGACATTCAGCAAGCTGATCCTCCATGTCTGTCTCCTCTAGAGGTTTAGGTTCAAGGATGAAGGTTACAGCATTGCGCATTCTGATCAGCCACTGGTCCAGATCATCGGCCTGGGTGAGATAGAGCTGAATGGCCTGTTCCTGACGCTTACCCTCTAGACGATCACTAACACGCTCCTAGAGAAGAAAACAGAGCATTTTACTTCTCTAATTAAAGGTAAAGCTGCTTTATTGTCATTATACAACGAATCGTACAACACAGGTCAGTCCTGAGCTGCTGTGACGGAGGGCGCCACCAAATTGGGCCAACCTAACCTAATGTGCCTAACATACATGTGTTTTTGATGGTGTGAGGAAACCCACGCAGACACGGGAGAACATGTAAAACTCCACTCAGAGAGGCCCTACTCCAGGACCCTCATGATGTTAGACAAGCAGACCTGGATTCAAACCCTGGACCTTCTTGCTGTGAGGCATCAGTGCTAACCAATAAGCCACTGTGCTGTCTAATTTAATAAGGCAGTAATAAATATTGTGTACCATTAGTAACACTTTACTTTGACAATCTGCACAAAATTACCTCCAGTATCTGCTGTTTCCCCGTCGCCTTCATGTGGATGGTGGCCATCCTCTCAGCTAACACAGCGAGGGAGGACTGCATGGCGAGCTGGTCAGCCATGTCTGAGTCCACAGCATTCGAGGCCAGATCCTCTGTGAAGCTCATCTGCAGCCTGTTTATGTCCTCCTGCACACTTTGAATCTCTTCTATCAGACCCTGGAGAGGACAACGGTGTAATGGAAGTTGCATACTGCTTTAATGACTTCAGATCCGGAAATAACTGCAGTCATTCACTTTTCAGTATAAACTTTGGTTTAAACAGTGGATTTCTGAGTTTAACAACATCCTGTCCTGTCAGTGCGAAGGCTATTTCTCCATCAAATTACTCAAGAGCTTTATCGTACTGTAACGACTCACCTCATGTGCCTCAATGTGGCTGTCTGGGCTTTTGTCTGCCTCCAGAGGCTCACTCAGTTTGGCCTCCAGAGCCTCCATTTTAGAAGAGATAGACTGCAGTGAACCCTGATAATGCTGCTGCTTCTCTAGAGCTTCATACAGAGACCTCTGTTTCTCACTGATCTGTGGAAAGAACAATAGTACAATGTAAAGTGACTGCCTGAAAACATGGCGACAGTTGCTAAAGATGAATGAACCACCACTGTGACGTCTTGTATTATTCACATTATTCACATACCACATTTTTTAATGTCTCCCATGAGCGCTGCAGGTCATCTAAATTGGCCACAGACTCAAATGTCGGGTCATATAATTCTTGGATTGGAGCTCTTGTGAGAGTTCCTCTTCCCATCTAAAAAAAAATTCAAACAGTGACAACATTAAGACAAATTAGTTATTAAACAAATGAAAAAACTGATAGAAATATTACTGTAAAGCTCCAAAGTCACTGTAGAGCATGATGAACTTAATGGTGAAGGTGGAAAACGGATGTGAATTATCACCCCCCCTAAGTTTGCTTTTGTCCTCTCATTCATAAACTGCAATTATTAAGAGTGCTTTGATGAGACAGTTAACACAGGAAAGATTACAGAGAAATTCAGAGACAGATTACTGACAAAGAAAGTTCATGGACCAGAAAGAAACCAAAGATTTTAAAAGTATGCGCAATTTCTTTGAAAGAGCAGAATGACTGGAGAAGAGAGAAGGTAGATACCTTGGTTACAGAAGCTTCAGTGTGAGTGATGGGAGAAGGAGAGCGACAGACAGGAGGAGAAGACACCTCACTGTTCGTGCCCTCCTCCCCAGACTCCTCCGTTACAGGAGACAGGAGGGTGTGACAGCGGCCAGCCGTCATCTGACGCGCCATGCAGAAGAGCAGACATGCGAGGTGGATTGGGAAAGATTGATCATAACATGTGTTTTTTAGATTAAAGTGGCACAAAGCACCTCACAAAAACACATATTATAGAATGAAAGCAGGCTGAAAGTTTAATAAGTAAAATGAAAGGAATAAAACTCTTGAAGCTAAAGCCAGGGTAGCAGAATGTGTCAAGAGGTTTATTAATTAGCAGAGATGAAACCCGCTTTGTCAGCAACACTGTGTTGTATGTGATGTGTTACGTTCTCTCACCATGACAGCTTGTGCTGAAGACTTCTTGGACTTCTCTTCATCCATCTCCTGCAGCCCCTCAGGCAGACCCTCCACATCACTCACTGTCAGCAGCATGGTGGCGTGCTTGGCCTTCACTGCCAGCATCTTACATTTTGAGTTCAATGAGGCAATCTGCTCTTGGTAACCTTTGATCTTTTGGGCCAGTTCCTATTCAAGAAAATAGAAAATTTGCAAGGTATCATGCAGGTATAAGGAAGTTCATCTCCAATCCTGCAGTACAGTCATCAGAGAAACAGGACTGCATTGAATTAATTGAAGAATAGATGTTACTGTACAGTCCACAGGTAGAACGACATGTCATTGTCTTTTGTCAACATCAGCCACATAGGTTACATAAACCCCATACATTTTTCCCAAAAAGACTTTATGAGATATCATGTTTGTTTACATTTGGTCAATATTTACTATTTTTCCAGGTATAATTACCTTTGTCTCCCGACTCCGCTCTCTCTCTCTCGCTCAGCGATTTTTGACCAAATAAACACAGACGTTCTTTTTGGAAGGGTGGATTACCTATACCTAGCAACTTTCACGTGTCCTATAGTGTTTCTATACCCAGTTTTAACATGAATAACAGTGAATGGGGTTTTAAAATGCAGTCTGAGATCTACTAAAGTATGCACCTGGTCGAATTATAACAACCTTTGTAAAGGATCAATAGGATCTCTGCCAATGTCTGAAGTCAAAAATACATGATATGGTCCTAAAGTTCAAGTCTATGTGTGTTTTTTGGGGTATCAGCAAATTTGCAAACATGTAGAGGCGAGCTATGCTTTATTTGTACACTGATGGCCTGCCCTTCCCCTTAATCCCTTCCTTCCCTCGACAGGAAAGGTGGGTGCAGCAAATGAATTAATGTATCGTACTTCATGGTGGAGGATCTGCGCCTGCAGCTCCTGGATGTTGCTTGCAGGGATCGGTCGGTCCTGAATGACACGGTGTGCTTCCTCTATCAGCCCCTGGAGGTCTCGCACTTCCTGTTCATACTGCTCATACTGCACCACTGCCTCCTAGATGAAAGCCAGACATTGCTTTGTAAGTGTTAGATGAACGACTCAAACCCACATTTTTTTTCAGAATTCCAAAAGAGTACACAGTCATAAAATAAGACATGAGACATTCCTCTAAGAAATCTGTCATGAAACATTTTACGCATTGATTTTCTTTGTATGCAATCTCAAATCTTGTTTACTTAGCAACATAATGATTTGTAATAACAAGAAAAAGAACAAGAAGAAAGACTCTACAGTCTCTCTTTTCACCCTGCAATGCACGTTGTGTCAAAAGCATTAACAACAATGTGACATTATGTGCTGAGACAATAGTGCCCCCTATTGTACCTGTAGGATGTTGCATTGCTGAATGGCCACGTGCTGCAACTGACTGGCTTCCTGCTGCAGCCGCAGCGCTGTGCGACAGATGGCGAGGTTGGGCATCACCTCCTCTGGGACCTGCAGAGCACTCTGACACAGCTGTACTGCCTGTACCTGCTGCTTGAAGCTCTCCATATCTGCCAGCAGACGCTGCAAAAGCAGGAAAAGTTAACACTGTCTGGAAGTGCTATCGAGCAGCAATGTGCAGAGTAAGCATTCAGGGTGCTTTATGAGAAAATGCAGACCACAAGATGAATCATTTAACTGTGGTGTGGTTACCTGTCTCTGAGCCAGCTGTTCTTTGAGGCTCTGGCGTGTTAACTCTGGTGAGGTCAGTGTAGCTTGGACCTGCTCCAGAGCAACATGTAGGGCCTTAACTTCATACTCCAGGGCTTCCATACTCTGAGGACATATCATACATAAGTTTACTATGAAGCATGTGTATCACAAGATTTGAGCTACATTTAGAAACATTCTGCAGGGAAATTAAATATAATAAATCATGGAAAAAAAGGCACTCATAAATGTTACCAACAAGTCAAACCGGTTTTATTACTATCCATACCTTATTTGCATCCTCTAAGCTCTGCAGTCGTATCTTGATGCTTTGCTGAAGCTCCTCTGTGTGTCGACTGAGTTCACAAACCTGCTGGCTCATAGACTCGACCTGCAGCACCTCAGACAGAAGCTCCACTTTTTCTGCCATTGACTCCAGGTCTCCATGGAGCTCCCGAGACTCACGAAGGACAGCCTAAGCACAGGACAAGGAGGAAGGGAATGACAGGCAAGAGTGGAATGTTCTCGGTCGATTCCCTGCGACATGGGCCTTTTCTGTTACATGTGCATAAGGTGAAAAACTGATGTATCCATGAACTGATTTTGGTTTAAACCAGGTCTGAGCCAACTTTCCCTCTCTTAATAATATAATGCCAAAATGTCTGTGATTGAATATCACCATAGAACCTATTAGGGTGCCTGTGTGAACCCCAAACTCACCTGGTACATTCGTATCTGCTCCTGCAGATGAACAGAGGAGTTCCAGATGATGTTCGCCCTCAACAGGCTTTTGGCTTTCTCTGACCACCTCACAATAAAGTCCAGCATCTCATTATACTCGTCTAAATAGCAGACAGCCTGTGAGCAGAGATAAAGGAAGACATCATAATGTTACAATTAATTAACGTTATAGCAAAAAAGAAAATGTGCTTAAGCACAACAGTTGTGCTCTGTGTAGGAGAGCTGAAAAAGCCAATCCAACCTTTTTGAGCCAGTTGTTCCGACAGTCTGCGAGCCGTGTCGTGTGATGATGCATCTCTGAGAGCTTGCTGATGGCGTCACCCAGCTGTTTGGCCAACAGGGGGTTCCTGCGACCAAACTCTTGCACAGCTGCATCCAGCTCTGAGAGGGTGCGACCGCAACAGTCCAAGTCCTCAGCCAGGCTCTGAGAAAAGAAAATGAGAGGCGTTTAACTTTGATATCAACATCTAATCATGTTGAACAATAAAACTTCCTTATTTCTTAGAGTTGCACTGAATGGACTACACATGGACAGTAAGATGAAGCAAAAAAAAACCTGGCCCACCTTGACCTCTTCTTTGGCGTGATCGACATCTGGAGATTTCTCTTTCAATTTAGCTGCGATTGCTTTGAGTTTCTCAGAGATGTCGTGGATTCTTGAGCTGAAGTTCTCCTTAATTTCTCTGGTTTTCTGTATTTCTCTTTCTTTGGAAAGAACCTAGGACACATTTAGAAATTACACACATGCTATAATTCTGCAGGTGTCCCCTTAATAAATTGACATGTTTTATTAATTTCGTTAATTTAAAATTTAAAGCTCAGTGAGGTATAATTTACATTGAAGGCTTTTTAAAGGGTACTGTACCTGATCCTCAATGGCACCCAATGCAAGTGAGACCTCTGCCAGCTGCATGGAGATTTCAGAGGGCAGTATAGTGTAGAGGTCCAGATACTTGCTTTGTTGCTGCTCTGCTAATTTATCCACATTCTGACGATAAGTGATCACGTCTCCATGAACAACCTATAACAGAGAACCAATGTAACCTTTCTTAGAAATAATAATATTCAAAAAGCAGTGTGAAATCAGATAGATGATAAATGGGAGATTTACCTCAAGCTCCTGCAGCAGAGAATCAATGTCTGGTGTAGGATTGAGAAGAAGCTCTCTGGTCTCCTGAATCCAGGCTTTTACAACACTGAGTTCCTTCTCCACTTCCTCTCTGTCCCTGAGTTCCTGAGCAGCTTGAGCCCGCTTGGTCCTGGACTGTGTCAGAAGGCTGCAGGCAAAAAGAAAAAAAATATCTGCTTAAGTTCTGAATGACAGAATTCAGTTAATTTAGTTCTAAATAGTAGAGAATGTTTTAATTTAAATAATAGCAGAATATATGTTTATGTATAAACATCTTCATTAAAACAACACCACTGACTGGACATAATCTTAAATGCAAAATTTCCTCTCACTACCTTTCCATTTGGTCTTGCACAGCTCGGATCTCCTTCAGACTCGGCAGTTCGTCCTGCTCATTTGTTGGTGAAGGCACTTCTACATCGTGCAGCAGGCTGAGCGCATACTGGCGCAGCAGCGTGAGGGAGGACAGCTCTCTCTCCAAGTCTTGGCTCAACAGGTCATGCTGGTCCAACAGAGACTGCAGGGTGGCTTTGGAGGCCTTCTCCACAGCGCTGTCAGGGAAACGACTCTGGAGCTCATCGGAAACGGCTCTCACCTTCACCATCTGCAGGGAATGATTATGGAGTTCAGCTGCCAGTAAAAACCTTTACTCTTTTCAAATCATGAAATACTTATATCCCATAATAAGTCTGTCTGTGTACCTTCTCTCTAAAAGTCCTCCATTCCTGGGCTGTGTCCTCGAGGACGCTCTCCTGTCCCCGTGCCACACTTCGCAGCCGTGTCCAGCGCTGCCACACGGTGGTCATCGAGCGACTGATGGTGGCCTTGCTGGCGTCGCTCCCCACCAGCTCCAGCTGGGCAGCCTGTTCCTCTAAACCACTCAGCTTCTCTTGGAAGCCATTCACCAGTGACACAAGGGACTGAAAATATAAAAGACAATGAATACAAGCTAATTCAAAGAAGCAACCCCCTCTTTATTTGTGTGGAAAATGACTTTGTTTTGGCCTCTCATACCCGATGACTGCACAGCTTATCTTCAGCCTCCTGGCCTGTGGCTGCCTTTGCAGTGGAAAATTCAGTCAGCTTCTTTTCAGCCTCATTCATGAGCTCAATGACAGTCTGCCTCGCCTCCTGGTAGGACTTCCACTGGGCCACACAGCTACCAAAAACAAGACAAGTTAGAGGATGAAATGCCATTATTAACAAAATCTTCACTGTATTTTACATATGCTCTTTCTCTTTTTGTTTTCACTACCTGTGAAGGACGTCCTGGTGACACTGAAGCTGATCTCGCACCTCCACGCCTCTTTGCTTCGCTGACTCCACACTCACACGCAGCTGCTCTTTTGCTGTGGGGTTGACCAGGTTCTCCAGCTGAGGCAGCAGCGTCTGCAGCTCCTCCAAGTGGATGAGAAACTCCTGCTCTGTGGCCATGATGTCCACCTGCTGCCGGAGACACTCCTCATAATTCTCCACATCTACGCCCAGGCTCGCTTGCTGCAGGAAGGACACGGCATCCTCTAGCCATTCACAGGCAGACTGCATCCTGAAGTGATACTTTTGGCACAACACCAGGGCGTCTTCCAGAGTAATCTTTACACAAAGACGATACAACGATACATTATGATCATTACGCAATGAAAAATATTATTACAGTAATAATAATAACTGTACTGAGGCATTAAGGTAACTTAAACAAACAGTATTACAAACATATATATATATAATATTACAATTAGGTCCTGACCAATATGGGATTTTTGGGGCTGATTCCAAAATTGGTATTTAGGAGCAAGAAAATTCCCATATGTTATAAATCGGCCGATATCATACATATAACATCAGCTGAATGTGGTTATCAAATACTTTGACAAAGATATTTAATAGAGGTAGGATATCTTACATTTTAACAAACTTTATTTCAAACATCAGTGCGCTGAACAGTAAACACTTCACTTATAAGTTATTAAATAACAGACCGCCCTTTGCTGGACAAACTCCATAATTACAACATTTAAAATCAATAGTCCAAGCATATTTCTGGCCTTAAAAAAACAGTTTAATTATAAGTGCATATCAAAGAACAGATATGCAGATAACGATCTATCTATGATAGGCTAATATCAGCCAATAATACTTGCAAATTGATATATCAGTCAGGCCCTAATTACGCTATTAAAATAAAAATTTACTGAATTAAGATTTGTAGAGAAAAGTTTTATAGAGCATTGAATGTGACACTGTCCCACCTGTTTGGAGCTCAGTGCTTTCTGAACGTCAGCCTGCAGCTTTGCCATTTCCTCCAGGCTTGTATCCACATGGATTGGGACGAGCTCATTGGCACTGATGTACTTCTGTTTCTCCCGGCTGCTGAGAGCGGCCACTATTCTGAGGCGCGACTGAACTTCCTCCTGCATGATTTGCTGCTTTCTGATCTCCTCCTGCACCTTCTCCACCCTTACATCGACAATCACAGCACAGCCCAGCTCATCTCTGACCTGCTGCAGCCAGTCCAGCGTCCTTTTCATCTCCGTCTCAAAGTCTTTGCTTTGGACAAACCTGTTCTCACACTCTTCAATCAGCTCCCCGACTGCAGCCTGCAGAGACCGCAGCTCCTCCTGCCACATAACCACCTGGTCCTTGGAGGCATCATGGGCTGCTTGGTCCACGCGGGGTGCGAGAGTGTCCATCTGCTCCATGAGTCTTGATAAGTGAGAGCTGGCACTCTGGAGACTCCCTGCCAGAGCGTGGTAGTTCTTCAGCCTCTCCTCAGCCGACTGTGTCTCTGCGTTCACTTTCACCAGTTGCTCTTTTGTGGCCTTTAACTCGGAGTCGACCTGCAAAGCCATCGCTTTGTGGTCCTCAAATGACTCCAAGGTTTCATCCAGATGCTCTACTTTCTGTTCAATCAGCCTCTTTAGGCCATTATACAGGCTAACGAGCTGGGTCATCTCCTCTGGGCGCCATGGTTGACCGGTGCTACGAAATCCCTCCTTCTTCTGGTTCAGCTCACTCACAGCTAAACCCAGCCTGCTCAGATCTGCCTGGATCGCTTTGTAATCACTCTGCAAACTGACAACCTCCTCCGTTTGCAGCCCTACAGGTTGTGTCCCCAGATTATTGAACTGTTCCTCAAGTTCTTTCAGTGCTTTATGAGTGACATCTATGAAGGAGGTGTACTCATTCCTTGTGAGAATGGCCTGCTGGATTTTCTCCTGTTTTTCTTTGGCTAATGCTAATATGCTATTATACTGCTGCGGGAGTGTGTTGAGCTTTTCATCCAAATAGCAGTGGTCTACTTCATTCAGACTAGGCAGTATTTCTTGGCCTGCTCTTTGTACAATTAGGAGAAGGTTCTCATATTCAATCGCCTGCTCGACTATGTGTTGGTATTTTAGCAGCTGCGCTTCCAATTCAGCATCTCCCACCATCAGATTGATTTCAGGGAAAGTGATTATATCAGCTTGTTTAATCCAGAGGCAAATTTTCTCTAAATCAGTCTTAAAGTACTTTCTGGACACAAATACTTTTTCAAGCTCCTGGAGTTTCTGGCCACAGCGATGTAATGTTTTGTCAAAGATGTTTTGTAATTCCTGCAACTTTGTGAGGATCTCGTTCCTCTCCTCCTCGCTGGCGTCCCTCATCAGGTCCCTCCCCTGAGACCACAAGGATGTCAGCTCGCTCTGATAGGCTTTCAGACTGCTCTGGATGTTCCTACATGTTCTGACCTGCTTGGCCAGGTCATCAGGTAACAAAGCAATGTACTCTTCTGCCTGGGCCTTCTTCTCATTCTGCTGGACCCAGGAAATGGACTGACTCACAGCCATCAGGAACTGTGTCCTCTCTGTAAAAGCCTTGCTCAAGTGTTTTCTGCGCTGCACAACCTTCTCGCTCAGAGATTCCACCTCAAACTGAGTGTCTGTAATAAGTTGTTGCAGACGTTGCCGTTCACTGAGGCCCAGCCGGGCCAGCACCCTGTCAGCATCAGCCATGGCTTGTGCCAGCAGGAGCTGCTTGGCTTCCAACTCGCTGCAAATGCTCAAGTGGTCGAACAGGAAGCTCTGAGCCAGCTCTGGAGGAGGACTCATTTTCATGGCCTCAGACAGGGCAGGCTGTTGCTCCTCTGCCCAGTCGCGAGCCTCTCTCAGACGGGCCTCCACTTGGCCCATATCTTCCAAAGTCACCACAGAGTCCTGGATTTTCCTCTTAATTAGGTTTTGCATCTGAGACCATCGCTGCTCAAAGTGGCTGATCTGCTCTTTAACCAGCTCCTTGTCATCTAAGTTCAGATGCTGGATGACTTTTTGTTTCTGTTCCTTGAGGTCCTCAAGAGTGCCTTTCTGTTCTTCCAGAGTCACTGCAAGTTTCCGTAATGCCTCTAAATGCTGAGATGAACTTTCAGCATCCGTTCTGTGACACGGAAAACATTTAAAAAGGAGTTAGACAGGTGTTGTGTGGTGTACAAATACTGAAATAATCTTTAAAAATTAGTTCCAAATACGATCTAAGTGATCTCAATGTTGTATTTGGGCTCAGACTTATGTAATGAGATACAAACAGAAAAGTTCCTCTATTCATAACCTCTGAAAATTATAAATGAAATTATAGCCACCACAAAGAACTTTTTTTGAAGGGTAAAACATGACTTTGTTGGGTGGTGTGAGGAGATTATTAGAAACAGAAAACTGCAGTATGTGATGACTCATTTTAATGTATCCTTGATGTAAATACACACCTGGCCAGATTGTCCCACTCTTTGGACACCTGCTCAAACAGGGCCTCCACAGCAGTGATACAGTCGTGGTATTCCTTCGACCTCTGCAGGTCCCCCTCTCTCTGACTCTGCAGCTTGTTAGCCTGATGACAGAGCTCGAGCCAGGAGTGGCTCAGACGGTCGAGCTCTGCGTGCTCTGGAGAGTCCTGGCCGCCGGTCAATCTGCTCACAGTCTCTGTCATCTTAGTCAGGATACTCTGTTTAGACTGCAGTTGCTGGCTGCATTCCTGTGTGACAAGCAATACACTGGACAGTTACCCGAAAAACATCCAAACAGTAAGCGGATCTCTCGTAAATCCTGACACAACCCAGGCCAAAAAGTTGGATCAGATAATAACCACATCAACAAAATCATATTTCGACACACAGTATTGAGACATACTGTTTATGTTAGTTCTAATAAACACACAAAAAATGAAATATTCCCTTTGAGTGCCTTGTCAAGGGATCAGTAAAGACAATACCATTCCCTACCTTGGCTTGTGACAGCATGTTTTGAGCTATCTTGGTCTCCAGCTCTGCAGGCCTTCTGGAGAAGCTGAGGAGCTGCTGCTCCATGTCCTGGAATAAGCTGCTCAGCTCTTGCTTCTGTTCCTTGATCTCCCTCCAGCCCTCTGAAAGCTCCTGCGCACTGGACATCCTTTCTTCTATCTGCAAAAACACATGCACACCTTTCTTGAGTGAATATGAAGCCCCACACTCCAGCATTCCCGTGTGCCTGCCGTGCAGTTTTTCAAACCAGTTTCTTTCATATAATTAAAATCAGTAAATCTGTGCGTCGTTACAATGATACATTTAACATTCTACATTAATAGCATTACCCTCTTATGTCGTACAGTGGACAATGAGGTGATAATTACTGACCGTGAGTTTAACCTGCTGGACCTGAGCAGCTGCCACTCTCACAGCATCATCAGACAGATCACACACAGAACACACCAGGTCCAGGTAAGTGCTGGCCTGCTCCTGAAGGGCCCTGTAGTGCTTCACCTGTGTGTGCAAGAGCAACGTTCATTCTGTCATGCATTGTTATGCAGATGATGTACAGTTCTATCTGTCTTTACAGCCTAATGGAAGTGATGCGCTGAACTCTGTGTCTAACTGTATTGCTGACATAAAGCAGTGGTTGTCACAAAATTTCCTTTATTTAAATGAAGACAAAATGGAATGTATTGTGTTTGGAACCTCATGCATGCCAAATGTCGAGAAGTCCAGCTTTGATCCCCTGGCTTCTCATTTCAAACCAGCAGTTAAAAATGTGAGAATTTAAAGAATCTAACCAGCTAATGTTAGAAGTCCCGATGGCAAGGAGCAAATTGTGGGGTGACCGTGCTTTTGCTGTCGTTGCTCTCAAATTTTGGAACAAGTTGCCCTCTAACATACGCACTATCACTAACACAGCACTTTCAAAATCTAAGCTCAAGACTTATTTATTTAGAATGGCTTTTAATACCCAGTAGCGCTATGACATTTCATTCTATGGGCCTTTCTCCTTTATTGCATTTTCATTTCTACTCCTGTTAATTTTATCTCATGATTAAAATGTAAAGCACTTCAGTCACCTTTTAGTTGTTGTAAAAGGCTATAAAAATAAATGTTGATTGACTGATTGATCAACATACCAAAATAAATTCTAAAAAAAATAACCTTCATTCTAAATGAGGGCAAAGTTGCACTGTGCCAGTCACCTGCTTCAGTGCTTCCTGCAGACCAGACGGTCCCTGATTGTTGAGCTGAAGTTCCTCTTGCACTGTGGTGAGCCACGTTTGGCACTGCTGGAGAGTGTCCTGATGGTTAACGTGCTTCTGCAGCTCCCGGTCCAGACTCTGGTACACCTGTTGAATGAGGTGAGGGAGGACCTTTATTACCTTTGTATCAAAAAATGATCAAATGGAGGAGTTTTCCTAAGAATATGGTTTAAGCCTTATAATACTCACACGCTGGGCAGTGCTGCAGATGGCAGAGTAGCTGTCTCTGGTTCCCTGCTGGTGAGCCTGGACTTGGTGGCTGATCTTAGCTTGAACCTGGTCTGTGCAGCTGTTTACAAGATCTTCTCCCTTCCGCTTCAAGCTGGTGAGACGCTCCTCAAAACTGGCTATCTCCTCCATTACCGCCTAAAAAAGACCGGTGAAATACATGCAGTTGAGAAAACAAACCATTTAGACCAAAAATTAAAATACAAATTGTGATATTTTTATTCTTTATGCTATTTTATTTTATTATTATTTTTTTTTTTGTAGGATGATATGGTCAAGTCACCTTGTGTCGGGCAAGTTGCTGAGTGGCCATCTCCATGCCGCTGGTCTGCATGGAGTCTGAGGTGACGAGTCTGCTGCTCATCTGTAACAGCCACTTCTCCACCTCTTGCAGTTCACTGTTGTAATCCTCATGCTCCTTCACCCACTCCACCAGATTCTGGACCTGCGTCTGAAACACAAAACACAGCCAAACTCAGAGATACATGTAGCTGTGACAGGTAATCATTCATTAAGAGAAATATATATCAGGCGTCATTTTGTTTCCTTTTGTTAATTTCCTTAAATTAGAGCCGATATGGGTTTTTTGTGAACAAAGCCAATACCGATATGCAGAAGCAAGAAAATTCCAATATCTGATATATCAGCAAAATTATACATGGCTGAATGTGATTATCAAGTACTAGTGACAAAGATATGTAATAAAGGCAAAATAGCTTACATTTTGACAAACTACATTCAAAACATCAGTTCACTGAAAGATAACCTCTTTAATTAATAGCTGTTAAATAACTGACTGCCCTCTGCTGGACAAACTACGTGATTACAACACAACAAATCACCAGGCCGAGCATTTTTTCAGCTTCAAAAAACAGTTTTAATATCAGTGCATATCAGAGAACATAAATGCTGATCCTGATATTACTGCAATATTCCAATATCAGCAAACCAATATATTGGTCAGGCACGTGCTTAAAGGATACAGTACAAAAACACTGAATTAAACAACACTGAATAAAATCTCTTGTTTCTGACTTAATTCAGATTGTAAACCCTCTATCCAACACTACCTTCCTAATTTACAATCCAGCATAAAACAACATAACAATGTTTATACCTTTGCTGCTAAGCAGAGATCCTGGTAATCCGCCTGCATCTTTTTCATGTTTTCACTGATGGTGGCATCATGGACGATGTCGAGCAGGGCCTCTCCTTTCTCAAAGACAGATTTCACCGCTGACTCATGAGACTGCACTGTCTGCTGGATGGTCTGCATATTGGAAAATAAGCAAAATATTGAACATACAGAACATAGAGTTTTCTGACTCTATTTTCACAAAAAAGTTGTGTGTAAAGTTACCTTGTACTTTGCAAGCTGAGCCTTCTTCTGGTAGAGTTCAGCTTTAGGCTCTACGCTGGATGCTAAAAGGTTCTTGGTCTCCATCACCCACTGCGCCTGAGCCTTGTATTTATCCACGAAGTCTTTAGAGAGTGAGATACATTTCTCGAGGGAGCTATGCTCTGTACGCAGAGCTTCCATCAATTCCTTTAATTGGAGAAGACGAGTGTCCACCTCCTCCTTTAGCTGCTCTGCCTCAGGCTCCTCTAAGAACGCCATAGCTCGCTCTGTCTTCTCTCTCATTGTCTTCAAGTAAACGTGACCCTGATCCATGTCTGCCTGTAGAGCCTGAAAGGTTCAAGTTGTTACTTTTATTATTGACATTTCCACTTATAATGTATGTCTTAGAAAGTCAGTAATAGAGGTCTACTTTCTTTTTTTTTAAAGATATTTTTTGGGCTTTTGT
>JAQFJA010000007.1:4851843-4867669 GCA_029874485.1 Naso brachycentron
AGACAGTTAAAGAACCACCATCCTTCCACCTCATAACGTCGCCTGAATGGATTAAAGCAGATGGATTTTGCGTCGCATGATATTTGCTGAGTTAAGTTTGAACTTTAATTCATGGCTTCTTCTATAAGACCATTTAAATGTCTGTTTATGTCCCTTGCAAAGCAAGGCGGGAAGCACTGGTTACCAGATCTTGGGAAAGTTTGTTACTGAGACAGAGACAGGTCTCAAACAAAGTTAATTTATTGCTGATTTGTGTGTCTGAAAAATGACATTTTTGTATCAGAATGTTCAGAAGATACGTCCAGTGTGTATCTGGGTGACGATGGGGCAAAAGAACTGGTCATCAACTGTGATCACGTTCATTTTTCCCATAAGTATAAATAGACACAAGACTCTTCCCATCTCCTACAGGGGCAGGGCCGTGGTGAAACCCATGTGACACTGATACAGGAAATGACCGGTCAGTGGGATGTCTCGTTTCTTAACCGTCTCTTGTACAGTCTTGAGGAAGATTCATCACCTCTCTTTAAGCACTTCCTGCTGATACTCCTCCACCTGCTCAAGCACAGCCTTCTCAGGCCCATGTTGCTTGGCTTCGAGCAGATCTGTCGTCATCCTCTTTTCCATGTGCTCCAACCACCACCTGAGCTTCTTAAGGCGACCCTCAAACCTACAGAAAATGAACATTGCAATGTTTACAGATAGCTTGCTTACAAAGTGCTTCACAGGGCTGGTGTGTGTGAGTCTCTTACCCCTTCACAAGAGACGCGCTGTCCTCTAGAATCTGTTGGTTCTGTCGGCACACCTCCACAAAGCTGTCCCAGTCCTGCTGGATGGAGGACAGGTGCTGCTGGACTTGTCCGGCGCTGGCTTTGGGAAGATGGAGGAGGAGCTTCTCTCCTTCCTCACAGACCTGAGTAAGACGCACCTCACCTTCCTCCACACGATCCATGGCACCCTGACATCACGCACATCACTTTTAACTTTGTATTTTTAACTTCTGTGATGTTTTGAAAGCAAGATTTTAGCTTATTATCTCTTTTCACCAGATGTACAAAGCAGCACATTCCCATTTGTGATCTATTCCCCATCAAAGAGTCTGATTGACCAGCTTTTTAGCTCATTATCAGTTTTACCTTCAGTTTCTGTAGTTTGCGTTCCACAATTTGAGTATCTCCAGATCGGTCGGAGCACTCTTTGACGATCTCCCTCTGTTCTGAAAGCCAGCGATGAAAGTCCTGAACTAGATCTGAGGAGGCAGGAGGGAAAAGAGAATTGATATCTGGTGTGATTTCCTGTTAAAGCAGAATAAATTTTGCACTCAGTGATCACTGGGTGAGGCACGATTCACAACAGTTAATCACAACAGTTAATTAAGGTCAAAACTTTAAATAATAGATATCATCATGAAAAATCCCCAGTTAATTACTTATATTGGAACAGATATTTATTTGTATAACAAGCTTTCTAAAATGTTAATTTTAAATATGCAATTGGAGTAAACAGGAATCAGAACAGTAGATACTGTCAGCTCCAAAGACTTGTTTCATTTTGTTGATATGAAAGGCAAGCGTTTCTACTAGGGCCCGACCTTTATGGGATTTTCAGGGCTGATCGCGATACAGATATTGGGGAGCAAGACATTTCCAATATTCAGCACGTTGTAGGGTATTATATATCTATATAATATTGGCTGAATGTGGTTATCAAATACTTGTGAAGAAGATATGTAATGGAGGAAGAATATCTTACATTTAAACAAACTTTATTTCGAAAACACCAGTGCAAAATCATTAAACAGCTGGTTTATTAGTCATTAAATAACAGACCACCCTCTGCTGGATAAACTACAAACTACATAATTATAACACTTTAAATCACTAGTCCAAGCATTTTTTCTGGCCTTAAAAAAACAGTTTCTCATACTGGTGCATATCTGAGAACATACTGATATCGATATATCTGCGATAGGATGATATCGGCCAATAATATCAACAAACCAACATATCTGTCAGGCCCTAGATTTTATGGAGGGAATTTTGGATATCCCCCTCTATCACTTCATAAGTCAGAAAGTACTGTCAACAACTATCAAAAAATTCTATTTTTGTCTTGTTTTTTAGGCATAGTTTTGTTACATTAATCAGGCTATGGTGGATATATGGAAAAAAAATCCTCTGAAAAAACTTTGAGAATGTATAAATCAGACTGAAAAGTTTTTATTATGTAAGTGCTATTGAATGGAGATTTTTTTTGGTTTCACAGACTTCTTACCATTGAACTGCTGCTGCAGACAGTTCTGCAGCGACGCCAGCGTCCTGGCAGAGAGCTGGTTCACAGACTCGTAAATCTTGATGAGATCGGTGAGAGCTGAACCCAAACCAGCGAGCTCCTCAGAGGGATATTTCCTACACAGGGTGTTGAGGCTCTCTCTTGTGGAGTCGATGCTCCCCTGCTGATTTTGAAGCTCTTTCTGGAGATCCTTCAACATATGTTTAACAAAGTAAATTTGTTAATTAGCTTCCTTACATTCTCATCTCTGTCTTGTGAAAGAAAAGAAGGCTTGCCTATCTGGATCAAAGTCTGATTTCACAAGAGCTGTACATTTGTACGTCATTGTTATTTAGGCTGCACCTTCACTCTGCAGATGTCCTCAGGATCCGATCCGGTGGGAGATGAAACGAGGGAATCCTCCATGCTTTTCAGCCATGCAGACATCTGTGAGATGTAGTCTTCCAGTTGTTTCCTCTGGAAAGTGAAGTCCATGAGGTTTCCTCTCGCCTGCTCATGCAGCTTCTGAACACTGCTGATCTTTTTACGGAGGTCATTTTCCAGCACCTGATGAAAGTGGAATAATTGCAAAAGATCGTACAAACATTCCAAAAAAACCCCAAACAACATAAAATTATCATCATCCTTCGAACCTGTAACTTTGCAGGGGTTTCTTGACTCTGACTGCACTTCTTCAGCTCTGACACTTTGCTCTGCAGGGTTTCCAGCCTCTGCTCCTTCTCGCTCATTTCTGCCTGTTGTATAACAAGGGAAAGCATGAAGTACACTTATTTTCGCAGCTGATTTGTTTTGTTTTGAGATACTTCCCTGTGGCTGTGTGTGCACAGTGTGTAAGCTTTAATCATTTTTGTTATTTAAAGAGGAAGGCAACCATTTAAAAATATTTGTCAGCATGTCTCCATTCAGGTTGCTGCATCTTTGGTGTCTCTGGTAGCTGAATATTTGCATTTCTCTTGGTGGAAAAACATATTAATCAGAAACTAAAGCTGGTTAAACAAATACTTACCCAGTTTTACTATGATGTTCTAAATCTCACCTGTAACACGGAGAGCCTTCCCGACACCTTCTGACTGTCATTAAGGTTGTTCAGACTTTCATTCAGTTCGATCACACAGCTCATCGTCCAGCTCTCAATGTCCTCGTTGATTTTCCGCACATCTTCCCACAGAGCCAAACTCTGGTTCAGGCGATCGATGTTTTCATCAATCTTCTCCGACACCTGAAGAGTGGATTAAATCAGTCACAAACGTGAATTTTATGGTGTGTCTGGAAATGACGCAAGACAGCAAAGCTCTTCACTGCAGTTATATTTTGTTTGTTAATATTTCCAAAACAGAGAGAGAGAGAACATAATGCCTTGTCAAATTTGATGTGAGGACATGTAGCAAAAACTTGAAAAATGCTCAGCACAATTTCAGAAAGACCAGAGTGAAGTCTTCAAATTTCTTCTTTGGTGAACTAACAGTCAAAACCTCAGAGACCTTTCAGTTCTTATCATATAAATGACATAAAAAAGGAGCGAATCCTTTCCTTTAAGAAGCTGGAACCAGCTTTGACATTTTTACTTGAAAAATGACTTTAACGTTAAATCGATTATCAAAAAGTTGGTGGTTCATTTTTTTAATTGAAAATTTTCAAGTTTTTACTCGCCATCAAATTCCATTGAAAATCAAAACCACCAAAGATTTACACATTGAACAGGTATTGACTGTGCAGCCGAAGTAAAACATAGCTTACTCCACTCCAAACGGAAATAAAGCAAATAATCAAAACATCAAATTAACAAATCAGAACTGAAGCAGCTTCTGCAGTCTGACTTACATCCAGCCACTGATCAACAAGTGTCTCCATATCCTTCTTCATCATCTGAGCGTCACAGTCGGGGATCTTCTTCAGCTCCATCACCAGCTGTTTTCCTTTACTGGAAAATTCGTCCAGTTCATGTTGCTTGCTTGCCATTTCTACCTTCACTGCCTCGTGCTACAAGTGGAGTCCAAACAGAAAATCTTTTGAGCGTTCTGGTGAACAATTAAAAAGGTAAAACCCAGGACTGAAATACCTTTGCCCTTTTTCTAGATTTGTGTAATACACGTTATTTACAAGAAAGCAAGATGAGACAAATCTCCAAAAAGGTAAAATAATAAATTGTTCTGACCCTTGTAAGCATCCTTCTGGTTTCCTCATGGTCCTTCAAAACAGGACTTATCTCAACCAGGGGTTCTGTGCTCTCGATGACACTGCTGATGGATGTTTTCAGGGTTTGATATTCTCTCATGAGCTCAACGAGGACATTGCACTGCTCCTGTCTATAAAAGAAAGAGGGACTGTGCATTACTCATACAAGATTATATAAATCAACTGTAAACATGACATAAAATAAAACCCATGACAGAGAAAATGAATGTGACAAAAACAAACAACACACTCTTGGAGTGTTAAAATGAAAAACAGGCTGAAAGGTCTGTTTTTTAGCCATTTGCTGCTGATATTTCACATCTGTGCTTTGAGATTTGAGAATGATACTTTTATCATGTGGTCAAAAGCGCAACAGACCTGAAACAATCAATCCACAGGGGTTAGTGTTACGATATTTTTCAGAAAAAAGGACTTTGTTTCATAAGCCTTTAATAAGTGTGTGTCAGAACAAAGAACTGCAACAGAAAGCTCAAATCGTGACAAGCTGATTCTCAAATCTGCAACACTGCAAACAATGGGAAGAAAAAATAGTAAAGCCTACCAGTCAATTCTCTCTTCCAGTAGGAACTATTTTTAGTGTGTTGCATCTCAGTTTTGATAAGCAGCTACTGCTTTCAGTATTGTCTTACACTATTAAAATGCAACTTTATACAACCTAATATTCCCGGATTCAATAGTATGAAAACTTGTCTTCATTCCTTCAGCACCTCTCTGTGATGAGCCTCTTGGTGTCCTCCCATGTGGTCTCCAGCAGACTGATTTCCCTCAGCACCTCCCCGGCCAGCTCTGCGTCTCTCTGGGCCAGCTGGTTGCCTTTATCCCTCAGCCACTGCTCCTCATGCTGGTGTGACTGGAGCTCATCCTCCATCTGATTAAAGAACCTCAGCCTGACAAACAGAAGGATATATATTGGGCATGCATCAATGTCATTAGCCCCACTACTCAATTTTTTTTAATTATAGCATTGGCCCTGTGCAGATATTGATCTGATTGCAGTCTGTCATGCTTTACCTCTGCTGTAGTGCATGCAGGCTGGGCTCTTTGAAGCTCTGGTGGTCGGCTTTTTCTTCAATGTCCTCCACAGCTTTGAGCAGTTGTTCTTTCCGCTGTCTAAATGAGGTCCACAGAGCCCCCAAGGCCTCTGCTTCACTTTGCTTTGTACCAAGCAAGTTCCTCACGGCATCCAGCTCAGCACTGAGTGAATCAGACAGCATACGGCATGAGGTGCGAGAACCCTCATCAGTGCCAATGTGGAGATGACTTTTGCAGAGACTGCTGTCCAGATTGACGGCTAGAGTCTCTAGCTGGCTGATATCTGGAACAATAGCTGCCAGTTCCTGCTGCAGCTCCTCTACTCTCCCGCGGTCCCAGCTCCCAGCACTCTCAACAGTCTGCTTCAGACCCCGTAACACCCCTGCAGCCACGCTGTGGGTCTGCAGAAAAGCCTCAAGCCTTTCAAGGCACTCTAACTGGAGCTCAGCTATTTGCTGGGCCTCCAAGTAAGGCTGCAGACAGCTGTCTGCTCTGCTGCGGAGGAGCTCTGCATCACTGGGCTCACAGAACTGACAGAGCTTCTCAGTCTGCTGCTCCAAGCTCTGTCTCACACTGGACTGCCTCTGTAAGGCCACCTGGGTCTCCTGTCAAAGGAAAAGGATAGAGAATCCGCAGTTGCTCTGAAGTATGATGCTTTTCATCTGCGAATCTCCTGAACAGCTCTAGACGGAACAGCATCCTGCATGCATAAACAGATAAACCGTGACTCTGTGCGGTTCTTACCTTTACTTGTGTTGTTGCAGACTGCAGGTTGCTAATGTTGATTTGAGAGGCAGAGTGCAGATTTGAGAGCATAGTCTCACTCCACTGGGAAAATCTAAGTAGGGCTTGGTCAAACTGTTCCACTAGCGACAGGTGACTGTGAAGCTCTTTGACTCTGGGGGACAAAACGACAGCAAAGTGAGTGAAAACCAGGAAGACAAAATTTCTTTTAGGAAACATTTTTATTGTTAACTTTTCAGTACTTCATTAAAGGCAGGCTGGAGTTTGGCTGACACTCAAAATATCAATTACATTTTCACACTTTAATATTCCCACACTTGTCTATTATCAATCTGTGATGAGTTGCACATACAGAATGTCTCTCTATTGAAAAGGTTGTTTAAGAAAATATAAAACATAGCCAGATCTTTTGATTTTGCAGATGTAAGCATTTATCACCGATATTTTAGACAAGCTTCAACCATTACCTTACCCATATCCAGCAAAAACAAGTAAAAGGTTACGTAGATATTAAAGAAAACATGTCTGCAATTCAGGCTAATAAAAATAAATAATAACATACTTGTATTCTAAATATCTGCTATATTGCTGAATCATATAACAGTCTACAGGTGCCTCACTCGTTTCCAAATGGGATAAATTTTTCTGTCTGTCTTATGTTAAACATGTTGCTCATAATACATCTATGATTAAACTGTGTTGTTGTCAAGCCTCACCTCCTTTATGTGAATAAGATCAGTTTGATAAACAGCTTCAAACCCCCCAGAGTACTTTGTTTTGTTTTCAAAATAGACTGATTATGTCAAACTTGCCTCATCAGACACATCAAAAGTATGTGTGACCTGTAAAGAAATCACGGCTGTGAGATGATCTAACCTTTGAGGGATGACCTCATTTTGAACGTTTAGTCTCCTCTGCAGGGTCTCCAGCTCGTCTTTCAGCTGCCTCACTCTCTCCTCTGGTGCAGCCAGACACAAGGCTGTCCCCAGAGACGTCAGTTCAGCGTGAGCGGGCTCAAGGGCCAGGACCTCAGAGTGCAAGGCCTGCAAGGAAAACATATATGTTTTCTTTAATGTTGTGTGCATCAATATGAATGTGTGCTATTAATTCATCCTGTTACGGAGGTAAAATACAAATTCAAATTGTTACAAATGGGGATAATTTTAACCATATCTTTGTCTATTGATTAATTTGCGTTACATTCTTTCAGGAGGAAGATTTGATATTTTTCATGTTTTGGGCATCTATGTGAGAAAGTATTGTACCTGCAAGTCTTGTAGCTCTGTGAGGAGTTTGGCTTTATCAGCTGACAGACACTGACTCTCCGGTTTGGATGCAGATTCACTTCTTTCCAAGCAGGAAACAAAGTTTGAGCGCTGTTTCTCAAACCTGAAACACATCGGTAAAATCACTGGTCTTTTAAAGAGTAAAAACTAGATTCAGTTTACACTTTTGGTGATATTTTACTGCAAGATAACATTATCATAAACATTTCTTATTGTATCTGTCTGTCCAGGAAAAACTGGAGATCCACTTTAGCCATTAAATTTTCTTTTAAACATAAAGCTCTTACTTTTGCCACAGAGACAGCAGGTTTTCCAAAGAGCTCTGTTTGTTTTTTGTCTCCCGAATGTTTTGGTCATAGCTGGTGTTCAGCTCTGCCACAGTCCTCTCTGCTTGCTCTTTGTTACTGAGCCTTCGGGCGCCAGCTGACAGAGACAGCAAGGTTCCCTTCAGCTTTTCCAGATGCTGACAAACATCCTGGAAAATAAAAACACAAGACAGTGACCCACAAAGCATAACCTCCAAGCTAGAAGACTTGTATTGTATCGTATGTTTTATTACAAACATGAAAGTAAAAACAAGTGAGCATACCATGTGGTTTTGAAGAGCTTTGTAGGTCTCTGATGAAGAGGTGCAGGATTTGATGGGATGCTTCAGTTTTGTGTGCAGCTCACTGAGAGATGTTTGCACCTAGAAGAGAATCAAGTTCAAAACTATCTGTATGCCCAAATCTTTTTTGAAAACTACTCTACCTACTATGATGAAATCAAGTCTTTTACCTCCTCAAGGATGATTTGGAACCTCTGCTGGTGGGAGGAGCTTTCCTCCAGCTGTCCATCAAGCTGCTGCACGCTCTCCTTCAGCTCCTCCCAGTACCTGCCGATTTGGGTGAGACGGGCCTTGATGCGAGCCGCCTCCCCTGATGACACAAACTGGGCGAGTGCCTGAGAATCTGCCTCAAGCTGGGAAGGAACCTCCACTCGCTGTTGAAGCTCTGCACAAACAGCCTGGATGCAAAACAATGGATGCAAGACAAAGATAATCACTGAGTCTCTTGGTGTGCAGCAAAATTAAGAGTGCTTAGGTTGGTCTAAAGCAGAGAGAGTGTGTTAGCGCTTGAGCAGAGAAGGCTTGCGATTAAGACAAATTGGCTACGATTTTTTTTTACTAAGGGTTGCAGCTTTATGATACACAATATGTTACCTTTACTGTGTGAATCTGTTGCTCAAGAGGCAAAGTAGAAGATTTGAGTGCATCCATCTGCTTTTCCTTGTCAGATATCCACAAAGAAAAGGTTTCAAACTCAGTTCCAAAGCGATCCCACTGAGTTTTCATTTCTTCCAGAGACTTGACACTGAAACACAAGAGTATAAATTGTAATTTGGCTGAGTAATGGTTGCAAATAAAGCTTGACAGTCATGTAAGATACATGGTACCAGGTAACTGGGCTTACTGCATCTGGGATCTAGATTATGTCGAGTAATTTAAAGCAATTTATCGTAATTTATTGCCCTCTGCTCGTTGTGCACAGAATCATGCTAGAGTGGAACATAATACTGCTAAAATAATATTACGCAAAAGCAACATGAATGAAATCCATCGACTTACTCTTTTTTGAGCCCAGTCTCGACTTTGTCCACTTGCTCACTGAGGGAACGAGCTTGTTGTAAAAGCAGAGTCTTGTTCTTTGGGCCGAGCTGTATTTCTGTTGCTCTCTTCAGCAAAGTGTTCATATGTGAGGCCTCTGCTTCACACTGCTTCAACAACACCTGTGTGCAAAATACATAATATCGGTAATATGTTAGTTGATAATCCATGTCCATGTGAGTAAATCCAAAGACAAACTTTACTCACTCTGGCCTGGTCGAGCTCCACAGCCAGACTCTCTGGGCTGCTGAAGTTCAGATCTCTCTCCATCGTCGATCGTGCCTTATTAACAAACTCGTGCACGGCCTCCTGCTGGCTATCAAACTCCTGCCAGGCTGCCAGAGTGACCTTGGGATGACAATGCACCAACACCATTCAAATCAAATCAACTATATTCATTTATTGAAACATAGCTAACCTAAAAGGGCTAAAAAAGACTGATAAAAACATAATGAACTTTTTTAAATGTAAAGCTTTTTGTGCAGCAAACTTGGACATTGCTGATTTTAGAACACCCTACTATCACTCTCATTTCCAGGAAAATAATTACTTTCTAAAGGCAGTAATCCCAATTAAAATTTCCAACCATGGAACACACTGACACATGAAACGTACTGCAAATTCAGCTTGAACCACATCATTAAGTAAGCAGAGGACATTTCTGTGTTTGGCTTTATCAGTCGGGGTGATAAGTCAGCATTAGACGAAGGTAGCACAGTTTATTTTCTGCAGGCGGTGCTGCAGCAGCGGCTCTGCCACAGACTCGGAAACATCAGGTTTATTTGTGTCACAGTCTGCTTCAGTTCTCCTCAGCATCTGTTTCCACCTGCTCACTTCTCCAGGCCTTGTTCATCCCTTCATCTCCCCAGACCTACCATTATCCATCCGCACACCAGATGTCCCCAGACTTTTGTCCTGTCTTCAGTGACACTCTCTCACCTGTTTGTCATTGGCATTCACCTGTGCTCTCCTGGCTGCTCACAAACCTGTTCCCAGTCACCGTCATCACCTCAGCCAGTTTTATATCCACCCTTTGTGCATAGTCAGTTTGTCTGTTTTGGCTCCTGAGTGTTTCCTTTTGTTCCTGATCCTTCCTGTTTGCCTGCTCATCATCCTGAAAGCTTCTTCACTGCACCAGCCTGCCTCTGTGTATCCGCAGATGGGCTTATCCTACCTGAGTTGCTACCACTGTTACAATCTGTGTGCACATTATTGAAAATCTTTTACTTGGATCCATTGTGCATCACAGCTGAACAAAGTTTCCATTTCAAGGCTTCCACCTCCATCCTATCTGCGTTCTATGAAAGTACCATGAAGGGTGTGATGGCTCACTCACTGAATCACTATCTTCTAAAGAAACCATAAAGCCTCGGAGATAAAAGTCCTTCTTGTGGAAAAGATCAATCAAACCTCTCTGCACTCCATTTAGGACAATTTTCCACAAATGCTGCAGATACTAAATTTACTGCATTAACAGGAATCCTCCTTCTTCCCTTGGCAAAGTTCTTTTCTGTCTACAAGATTTTATCAAATCTGCCAATCTGAAGGGATGTGCTTTACTTATCCAAACTTAATTGATTCATTTGTAAGGAGCAACACACATTCATCAAGATCAATATGATGTAATTGGGTCAGAGTTTTACAAATGAGTCACAGTCCCTGGACAGATCGATGTTATAGTAAATAATAGTAAAGTAATTAATAGGAGAAGCCCATTACAAACTAAAGTTAACCAGAGTTTTTAGTAGTTTGGTCAGGACAAAAATTCAATTCTCAAAAATTGTCTGAGCTCAACACCTCTGTTAATCAGTTTTTAAGGCAAAACTCTTTTCATTCCTACAGTTGTAATATTTAGACAAAATCTTGCAGCAAAATCATTCTTTATTCTAAATGTGTAGAGCAGGGGTTCCCAAACTCTTCAGCCCACGACCCCCAAAATAACGGTGCCAAAGGCTGGGGACCCCCATCGAGCCTGGAGGCGGCATATCATTTTGTGCACAGCCGCGCAGACACACTATTAAGCCTACATGGGCATTAATTCAACACAAAGAAACAACAGCCTAATAGCCATAATGTTTTTTTGTTTTCGTTTTTTTTTGGAAGGTATCTCGCAACCCCCCTCTCACGACCCCCAATGTGGGAACCACTGGTGTAGAAGAAGAACAAGATATTCTTCAGTGCAACAGTGTTGGTTTAATTCACTGGTGGGTAGTTTTGGCCTATTGCTTAGAAAAGCGAGCTCGTGACCAGAGGGTCGCTCGTTCAAATCCCCAACCAGCAGGATTAATCTGGGTGGTGAAGAGAGCTGTTTCCCCACCCGTGTTCCATCACTGAAGGTCCTTGAGCATGGCCGCTAACCTCAATTGCTCCAGTGGAGCTGCTTGGTGGCCACAGTTAAAACCTAAAAACGAGAGTTCGCTCTTAGTGGAACCTTCCCTGAACAAATAAAGGTTAAAAAAAACTGTCCTGTAACATCCAGCTGCTCACCTCAAGGCTTTGCTCCTGTGAATCCATATTCTGCTCCATTTTGCTGAGTGTGTTCTCTAAGCTCTGCAGGTCTTGCTGCAGAGTCTCTCCCAAACCCTCCTCTGCCTGCAGCTGCTGGCCTCTGGTGATCAGCTGCTGGACGTCCTTTCGCTTCAGCTTTAAACGTTTGGACAGTTGCTATGGGAAACAGTAGCACAATCAAAGTGTTAACCTATCATTCTTCCCTGGTTTACATTATTACTGTATATTTGTGAATGTCCAATGGTACCTGGTGAATGAGAAGTAGTTGTTGCGCCTCTCTAACAGTTTTAGAGTCCAGTATTTTGGTGACCTCAGCCTGAGCCTCTTTCTGACCCTGCACGAGATCATCCAGAGTTGTTTGTACCTCTTCCCTAAACTGCACACAGTCGCCCACAGCCAGCACCATCTTCTCAGCCTGGAAAACAGAACAGAGATGAATAAGTGTGAGAGCAAACATAGTAAATCAATACTGGGGTGTGTATTTCAAGAAACAAATCTTATCCATAAATTAAAATGGGATAATAAAGCCTCAAATTTTGACTGATCTGGTCAATGTAAAATATTTCGGTGGCCCCTGAATAAATTTGAGATAATTGGCTGTTAAACTGTAGATTTCCTGAAGAGATGCGATGTCTGTATTGTTTCTGGCAGCAATATGTGAAAGCTTCACCTACCTCTGTGAGAGAAGCAAGAAGACCCTTAAAATCGGTAGAGAGCTTGCTTAGTGCACTTCCTTGCCTCTGGGCATCGCTGTCAGCACAGATCTCTATAAGCACGGCCATACGAGCTTTCAACCAGCCAAGATTCCCCTCCTGCAGTTCTGCATCATTCCTCAGCTCCTGCACAGAGTGTGACACAGCCCATGTGGTCATAAGAGTCACCTGACGCAACATATTTTTACAGTCTTGTCTTCTCAGCAGTCAAGTCAGACAAGTCAGTCACACATCACAGTCACACATCACAGAGGAGGCGAGAGGGAGACTGTCAGTGTGTAGCTGGGCTGTAAGGTGTGTACTGACTCACCGTGATGGTTGTCTTCACCTGGCCATATTTTCTGGGGTCATTTGCTCGATTTCTCAGCAGCCTCAGTTGGCTTTCTTTAGATATGAGCCAGCAGGAGAGTTCAGCGTACCTGTTTCACAATGTAGTGGGAAAACTCACTTAAAAATGTAAGTGATTTCAGAAATAGTTCTTGTGAAAGAAAAGGTACAATGTAAACCAACTCATCTCTAACCTACAGCTTTATGCTATAACAACTGATCAAAAATGTCAGCTGTGAATTCCTATGCTGTATGTCTGTACATAGTAACCACTGCAACCTCTTGAAAATCAAAATAAATTATTACTGCACCTTGTGTTGTACTCCTTCCATTTATCTGGGTGCTGCATTAACTTCTGGTGGGTGTTCTCGATTTCCTCTTGCACCTCAGAAAAGTCCTTGCGGGCTGTTTCCAGGGTTTGATGGACAGGCTCATCCTCAGGAAGCTTTTGACAAAGTTCCTCCATCAGCTGCAGCCTTTTCTCACATATTGATTGAGGTCCCTTTTCCCTAAAGAAGGCCTAAAGTTTAAAAAAACAAACAAACAAACAAACAAACAAAACCTTATTTTCTGTGTCAGAAGTGAAAACCAAGAACATATGTCAGCACTGATTTTACTTCTACTGACACCTCTGTGCACACATTAAAGTCATTTTTATGTATGTGAATGAAAACAGAACACAGCGGACAGAGGACAGTATTTGCTTGACAGTGGGAGATCCTCAGTTCATCAAAATCTCCCCATGTGGCTGCACAGCAGTGAATTTGCATCAAATTATTCACACTATTTTAATCAATACATGGAGCTCAGCCGGCCGGCCAGCCACTCTGTGCTCACCCGGTGCTCCTTGATGAGCCTCTCGCTCCCCATGCTCGCCAGGTGGCGGTTCTCCCTGGTCACCTCCGCCTGGCACTCCTGCAGCAGCACCATCAGCTTGCTCCTCTCCACCTCCACTTTTAGATGCAGGAGGTGAAAGGGAGCATCAGTCTGAATATCCTGGGACATGAGAAACACAAAAAGCAAAAGGCCACAGTCAGAGCAATTTGTGCTATATAAATGTATCAGATATACACCTTACTAAAAAAGATAAAAATATTATAAAATCCTTTTGTAATCTGCTTGAAGCTGCACCCTTGTACCCTTGTTAAATTGCACTAACCTTCCAGTGTTTGTGCAGCTTCCTGACTGTCTCCTGTAGCGACTGCTGCTCCTGCTCTGGCAAAATGTCTGTCAGCTCATCACAGGCCTTGAGGAACGTATTCAAGACACGCTGGTCAAGCTGACCAAAAAACTCCTGCAAGAAAATAAATAAATGTGTCACACTTTGTACAGGACAGGCCATGTCTTATTTACATGCATCTTTCTCGTTCTACATTTTAAATACATTTATTGATGTTTTTTCTCTTGCATTGTTCAATGCTTTGCCAGGACAGACTGAGGTGGTTTAATAGACATAAGTTACACTGTTTTTACAGATAGAAATGAGGTTGTCTTGGGAATCTCATCAGCACAAAATAAAATGTTGAGAAACCATGACTGTCTTCCACAAGGCTCATTTTCTCACAGTGTGTTTCTTGAGCAGCTCCTCTGGGTTTCCTCTTTCTGTCAAACAGTTCTGTGCCATTTTAAGAACCTTCTCCAGCTCCACCCGTGACTCGTCAAACCTCTTCATGAGGCTGCTGTTCGCCTCTACATGCTTCCGCCACTCTGTAGATTCCTTAATCATGGCCTAAACACACAAAATGGTACTTGTTTAAATGCTACAAAAACTTTAAAAGCTGAAAAGAAATAAAGCAGTTCTTGAGGTTTTCTGTACCTGTGAGGACGTCTGCAGCTCTGCTACTCTCTTCTGCAAAAGGCTCATGTTCATGTGCTGCAGGGTTTTACTGCTGTTCATTATTTTCTGGATGGTCTGGTGGTTTTTTTCTATCACTGTCAAACACTTCTTACAGCTGTGTGTGAAGGTCGCCAGCTCCTGCGGCATTGAATGACATAAAGGGTATATGCCTTTTATTCATAGCTTAAGGTTTTGCTTTTGGTCTGAAGTTTTGCTCTCAAAGATGTGACAAATGAAAAATGCTTGACATTTGGAATTTTACGTTAATCCTTCGTCTACGTGTCTAAAAGCTATTTAATACAATTGATACACCGCCATAGTGAAACTGTATTAGTTACCTGGCATTTCTGTTTGAAGTCGACTGGTCCTTCAGAGTCGGTGGTGCTGGTGATGTGACTGGCCTTCTCCAGAGCCTGATAGAAGCCTGTGATATTCTTCTCCATTTCTTCCAGCGGAGGTAACAGAGACTGGGACTCCCTCAGCAGGGGCAAACATCTCTCCCTTACCTGATTGGAGGAAAGCATGTTGATTAATGTGAATCACAACTGACTGATTCATCCATTTATCCATTCATCCATTCATCCATTCATCGCAGAGGCAGCAGTTTCAGCAGGGGGCTCCAGACTTTCCTTTCCCGGGCCACATCAACCAGCTCTTACTGGAAGATCCCGAGGCATTCCCAGGCCAGTGCAGAGACATAAACACAATAAAACACATTCTTATGGAGGCGACCAGGAGACATCCTAACAAGATGCCCAAACCACCTCAGCTGGCTTCTTTCAACACAAAGGAGCAGCGGCCCCACTACAAGGCCCTCACGGATGACTGAACTTCTCACCTTATACCTAAGGGAGACACCAGCCACCCTCCAAAAGAAACTCAGGACTCCTTGATCTTCCTCCATTCAGTCATAACACATCTGTCATGACCATAGGTGAGGGAGGGAATGAAGACTGAGTAGTAAATTGTGAGCTTTGCCTTCTGGCTCAGTTGACTGATAAGTTGTTTAATCAAAAACATCATATAGCAGTTTCTCTAAAGGCTTTAACTTTACGCAAGTAATTTAATTTGTGCATCCTTGAAAATGAAATATATTACAACAGCATATTTTCACTGCATATTATGTGAATCAGATGGTTCTCTTATATTCTGTCATGAAACAGTACATTTAAATTTCTTTTTTTTCTGTGCCAAAAAAATTACCTCCAAATCTAATGTTTTTAAGCTTTGGTTCTCTTCTGCTAAT